>CANXYI011160074.1:0-13684 GCA_948208565.1 Hura crepitans
TTTATATTTTAATATATTTCTTTTAATTAATATTTATTTTGTTGTGTATATTTTTATTATTTTACATACTTTTAAATAAAAATATGTATTTATTTATAATAAATATTATTTTATGATATATAGTTTTTTTGAATAGTAAAAAAATTAAAATATTTATTAAATTAATAAAATAAGTGATTATTAATAAAAATAAATATTATACTAAATAGGGATAATAAAACAATTTATTTATTATACAATACAATATAATCAATTTAAATAAAAAATAATTATAAAATTATAAAAAATTATATAATTATTTTAAATATTATTTAATATAATATACTATAAAATCATATAATATTATAAAAAATATTACAGTATAAAATTATAAAAAATTATCATCAAACGGAGTTATAAGTGTACACTGAAATGGAGAAGGAAGAAAAGAGAGCAACGACAACATGCAAATGTCGTTTTTGTGCTCAAAAGAGTCGTCGTTCTTGAAGCACATTCTGATTCGCTATATCGAATGTCCCCAAGCTGCTGCAATCAGCAACCAATAATCACCTTACTGGGCATCCACAAAACCCCAAAATTCTAGATTTCACGTACCCAATTTATCTCCTGCTTGTACTATTTAAATTCTTAATAATTCATCGTCTACTATCCCAAGTCTCTTCTACACCAGCCAACTGATTTTTGATTTCTATTTCCGAATTGTTTGCATTAATGGCGACGAGGAACAGAACTGTGCTCTACAAAAAGCACAGAGATGCAGTGAAGAGCGTGCGAGCTCCTTTATCATCGTCCGCCTCGAGTGGTCCGGTTATTGAAATGGTTAGCACTTCTTTTCTTCGGTCCAACCATGCCTCGTATGCACCTCTTAGCACGGAAGATCCCGGTCCTTCCAGGTGACTCTCTTTCGCTTGAAGATGCTGTTTTTATAATCTTTAATTTCATGGACTTATTTTAGGGTTCATTGCTATTGCTACTTATCCCATGTTTTTTAACAAATTAACAGGAATTAAAGTGTTTTTTGTTCCTTGCTGACCGTTTAGTTGGCATAGTTTCGCATTAAAATCCTCAATAACGTTAGTATTAAGAACGAAATATTCTCATTATTTTCTGCCAAGGTGTCTTCATAGATACTGGTTGGTGGTTGCAAAATGAGAATCTTGAAAATTATAATTTCATTGGATAAAATTTTCTAGGCGTGAATATTGCATAGTTTTAACTTTGATTTTGCTCTCGAAGTATCTTTCTCACTGTGTATTCGAGTTTGTGTCATAGGAAGAAAGTGTTTTGAAACTGTAAATACAATATCTTCTTGGTACAGTAGTGATGCCTTTACTATTGGCTTGCCACCAGCTTGGGTGGATGATTCTGAAGAAATAGCGGCAAATATTCAACTTATTCGCACCAAAATGACTGACTTAGTCAAGGCTCATGCGAAAGCGTTAATGCCTTCCTTTGGAGATGGCAGAGAAGATCAGAGAATAATTGAGTCCCTTACTTTAGAGGTTACTGATTTGTTGAGGAAATCTGAAAAGAGATTGCGGAACCTTTATGCAAGCGAATCTTCTGAAGAATCAAATATCAGAAAAAATGTGCAGGTGTGGTTGTGATCTTCTTCTTCTTCATTTCGTTTTTCCCTTTTATGTGTGTGTGTGTGTTTATATTCTGATTAGTGGGGCATCATGTTGCTTGTAATTTTGGAGCTTCATCTTTGGAAATTAAGTGTCCATTTGGATGATGATTTTCTATGATTTATTAATGTACTATTTTTCATGATATCGTACAATTTTATAATGTATTATAATATATAATTTTTGGAAAGATTATAATACAATCATCATCCAAATAAGCCGTAAATTGAATTTTATATTTACGTCAAAAGGTATAATGAGTTAAAATTTGATTGTTTTTCATGATTCTAAAATCATGGAGTACACTACTACCATTTTAATGATGCAAACAAACATGGTTCTATAGAGTACAATACATTAAGAAATCACAGAAAAACATCAAACATATAGGCTTTAACGGTTCATGGGAGTCCCTTAAGTTTTCAGGCCTTGTAGCAATCAGATTTTCTACTTTATTGTAATTGCTGGTTCTAATGTTCCAAATGGTTTTCTTGCTAATTGCTTCTGACTACTGGGTGGAGATGGATTATTATGTTTTCTTCATTAAGAACCCCTGAATTTAGCATTTCTCACGGACTTATGCTACATGTTCAGTGTATTTTCTGAAGGATTTTTATTAATTTTGAACGTCTCTTCTTTTGACAGCGTTCTCTTGCAATTGACCTTCAAAACCTTTCAATGGATCTACGAAGAAGACAGTCGACATACCTAAAGCACCTGCAGCAGCAAAAACAGGTTTGCATATTTGAAACAATGAGTACATCCTCACTTACTAATTTGCATAGATGTTTCTGGCAAGGAAATCTAGTTTTGATTTATTCATAGGCATCAGTAATCATACTGGACCATCATTGGTTTTATGTTACATGATCTTGAAATGCTCCTTGTATTAGCATTTTTCTGTGCTTATACTAATATCAATATGATGTGTATTTTTGTGGTTCAGAGACATGATGGGATTGACTTTGATATGAACCTAAAGGAGAACAAATCTAGATACGACGACAATGAATTCAGAGGCATGGTATTAATGTTATCCCTTTTTTGCTTAAATGAAATAGGATCTACTTTAATTCCAGATTTGTGTAAGAACTAGTTATCTACTTCAGAAATCAGTTTGTGGATACTCTTCTGAAATTGAAAAGTGCATGATATAGTTCATCTTTTCCATGTATATGAAGTTCACATTCTGGTTTTAGCCTAAGAATTAGGTCCCACAATCCCAGCCTTCTCCCATGAGGGGCAGTCATGACTCTCTCTATAGACAAAGGTTGGGTTAGGTCTGTTCAGAAATTTTGTTTAAACAAGTGCTTCTCTCTATTTTATTACAAAATATGAAGATTCCGTTTTTGACAAATCCAGGGTTTTGATGAGCACCAGATGATTGAGCCAGAGGAAAGTGAGCTACTTAGTGGAGAAAGGGAAAGAGAGATTAAACAGGTATTGGACTGCACTTAGCTGATGTTTGAAGATCAATCTTTGAGTTCTGTTCTAATATATATAATTTCTCTTTGCAGGTTGTAGCATCAGTAAATAAGCTTGCTCAAATCATGAAGGATCTATCTGTTCTGGTTATAGATCAGGTTTTGAGCCGCAAAATCATACTGTGTATGAAGGTTTCATTAGTTCCAAGTGCTAATGAAATGTAATTATCAAGCAGGGTACAATTGTTGATCGAATAGACTACAACATTCAGAATATTGCTTCATCAGTAGAGGAGGGCTTTAAACAGCTGCAGAAGGTTCTGTCTTATCCTTGCCATATACAGATACTTGAGTGGGCTTGCATATATCTATTTCTCCTCATTTATTTATTTATTTTGAGGCTAGAATGTATATGCTTGCTTCTTCTGTCTATGATTTGAGTAGTCCGTTTATACTAAGGTTTATTTTGTTGCACAATTGGCTGTTTGTGCTAGCAATTAGGGGTTGATTCAATTACTTATGTTGGGCATTCTGGAATTGCAGGCAGAAAGATCACAGAAGAAAGGAGGAATAGTGATGTGTGCAACCGTGCTTGTTATTATGTGTTTCATCATGCTAGTCCTCCTGATTCTGAAGGAGTTAATTTTCTAATGGTTTCGTGCATTTGTACTGACGCTTAGCTCACTATTGCAAGTCTTCAGTCGTGCACATCTTTTGGGCTTGCCAAACTGACTCTGGTGTTTAAGATGGTTTCGGACACGTCTGATCCACGTACTTGATTCCGGGGAAATTACATTCTCGGGTTTTTGTTACACTTGCCGTGGTCTGGCTTTCTTGCTCTCTCTCTTCCTCGGTTCCCTAGGCCTTGCAATTTTGGAAGTCATGTTCTCTTTAGCATTTCAATTGAAATACATCAACGGCTTCTAGCATTTGTTTTGTGAATATTCCAAGCATTAAGGACTAGGGCTGCAGTCCAATGACCCGCCATGTAAATATTAGATGATAACGTTAAAGTTCTCAATACCTCGCCAAGAAAGCTTCTGAAAGTGTCATTCCAATTTCCAATTAGTGAAGTGCGACATATTGAACTATTGCTCCTGTCAACTAGAAGCAGCACCGTTTCAACAGAGCTGAGGTCATCAAGTCTGCGTGTAATGGACAAATGATCATTTGATCCTGTTCGTACGAGTGAAAGTGATGCACTGAGGATGAAATGGACGAATTTGCTATAGCTGTTGCGCAAAATCATCCAACGTGTTAGAACTAAGCATATGTAAGGTGGTATTATTATATCACCACTCTGATGTATAAGAGAGGCAGCGCAATCAATCCTACTTACTGGGTAAGACAAACTTGTTTTAAATCAAAATCAACCATTGTCCAAAATTGCCGAACACGCAGTTTGGCAATCACAAACAAAATCTACAAAGAATGGATAACTCGGGAACTTGAAATAGCTAAAAGAAAAATGATCTCAGAAATCAGGAAGAGGAGTGGTAATGTATCTATAACAGCTACAACAGCATCAGGAACAGAGCTAGAATTAACAACAAAGAGTTGAAAACGGCGATAATTGTAGTCGTTTTGTAAGCATTGTTAGGAAGTATTGCAGGGAGTGAACATTCTTCACCATTGAAATAAACCTTAGATGGAAATCCATCCTCACCAGCCACATCAATACCAGGAGTTGTTTTCTTGGTAAATGATATCACAGACTGCTGTGAACCAGGAACTCGAAAGTCTTTCCTCGGGTTGCGACCATCCCTTTCTGCTACAAGATAATTGAAGTCTTTCAGACCATGCATGAAAATGGTATTGCTAGAATCAGGCAGGACAGTGCCATTGAAGGAATAGACCTTTTCAAACCCAGGTATTGCTTTGTCCAGTTGAGCTGCGACGAACCAATCGGGTAAATCAGCATCACCCCAGTTGAAGAGGGTGATTCTTGCAGTCCAGCCATGTCTATAATCTGAGAGTAAATGCCAATTTATGCTAACCCCACAGTTATCTCCGCAGGGAAGTGGATTTGGCACAGGCTTCCTTTTCGTTACAGCCCAACTCAAGGCTTTGAATGTCCGATTCTCGAATGGGATGAGAAGGACCTCTGGGGGAAGAAGAAGAGCTGGTTCATTAGCATTGCAGGTTTGTGCTGGGTTGTTATTGCAGCCACAAGCACAAGTGTTACAAGGGACAATAGAATCATTGAAAAAGGACGAAAATGATACACAACATGTAGGCTTCTCCTTCAACTTTGTGATGTTGCAAACCACTTGCCAACTGGCTAATGCTGTTGTTGTCGAAGGCAACCCAGTTGGTTCAGGAAACTGGCTTGGGGTCACAGCCACAGGCGACCCACATTGAAAATCTGAGCCTGATGTGCCGTAAATCCTCCAATTTTGTGGCGGAACAAGGGTTGTTTTGTTCAGGTCCGGTGGCATTTTGTACACATGCATTACAAATGCTGAAACAGACTTTGTTGGGTCCATATTAGGAGGAAGAACTGTTCCATTTCTACAGCAGAATGGGATTTTGCCAATATCAGAATCATTTGCTCTTGTTGGAGGCAAGTCAATGATTGTAGGCCTTTTTTCACAACTCAAAGCTTGAGATAAATCTATTTCCTTGTAGTGCTGGCCTTGCTCACCAAAAATGCAATCTCTAGCATCTTTAACAAGTGGATAAGCACCTTTCATGGCGAAAATAAATTCACCCCTCATCCAATCCCAGCTTAATTTCCAATTTTCAAGGCGACCTAGAGGGTTAAGGTTAGAGATTGTAACCTGTGCCCAGTAATCTGTGTCATAGGTGCTGATTATATCATACATTAGTACAAGATCACCACCTTCTTTGCGGGTCTCTAAATTTTCTTCCTCGTTGATTTCTGGTTTAGCCCTCAAATCTCTAGCGCAACAAACTTGCAGCTCGTTGCCTACAGAAAAGAGAACGCATGAATCAGACCACTATTACAAGGACTCTAAAGACATGCAAAACGGGTCGGTTGGCTTGATTTCGGGTTCAGATTGTTACCGGGTTTAGAAAAATGGGGAAATTTTGAGGTCAATTAATTTGTATCATTTTCGGGTTCTTTTTTTTATTATTTTTTATTTATTAACACAAAATTAACATGAAAAAAAAATAATAGTATCTTATAGTGGTCTGGACTTGGATTTTCTTGAACAGTGCCCAAAGACTCTTATCAATTGAAAAATAAAAAATAAAAGAATTATAACTCTTTCGGATTGAGTGAGGCAAATTCTTCCCGAAAGGAGAGTCATTGCTGTGTTACCTTCTCTCGCTGGAGGAGGACAGGAATACCCATCATTAGCCAGAGTCAAATTAGCCGGCAATGGAACATCTGGATCTCCATTGCCAAAGCGGGTGCCCACCAACAGGATCCGAACCTCGTATTGGGTCACATCCCCTGCAGTTTCAATAGCCGTCTTCAAGTCAGTCCGAGGAAACCCAGCAAAAAAAGTGCCGTTTCCAACAAAAGCAGGGAGAGAAGAGCCATCAGCCAAAACAGCATGGGTTGAAGACACCAAGAGTTCATTATATCGAAACCCAACAAAGACCCTCCATGATTTAAGCTCATCACGTCCGTTGTTCAGCACGGTGACAGTGGATTCAAAGCGGTACGGCTGGTCCTGGGGGTTATCAGAAGGCGGAATAGGGTAGCCTCCGGTGTAGTTGTAGGACAAGAAAACGCCGTCGCAGGTGACTCTTAACGGTGGTGGAGGTAATTGAGGCTGAGAGAAACAAATGGAGAGAAAGAACGAGAGTAAAGAGAAAATGATAAGCATCGCGTTCTTGTTGGCCATAGCTTCGTGTCTGAACGAATGAACAGATTTCTGAGAAAAATTAAGAAAGAAAAGGAGGAGACAAATAAGTGGAGATGCGACTCTGCATGACTTAATAGATGAACAACGGTAGCGATAGTGAAGAGATGGGATTTTTAAGTTCAGTGGCGTGCCGGCAGCTGGAAGCGGTCTTCTTCATTTTTTTTAAAAAAAAAAGCTGATAACGTTTGAATTAAACAAGAAACTACAGAGACTAAGGTTCGCTAATTAAGATCGGGTTACGTCCTTTAGTGCTTGTCGGCTTTCGAGGTCTCTGTATTTGAGAAATGTCTATGGCATAATAAATTCTTATATTTAAATTTATAAACATTTATTATAGAAAATGAAGATACAAGCGAAGGTGGTAAAATTCTCCTCTATTTTACGTTTTAAATTACATTCACATATATTTTTTTTTCTCGATGAAGAAAAAAAAAGAGAACGGACGTATCAAAATTAATGAGAGCTTTCATGTATCCATTTGCATGAAAGAGGTAAACATTTGAATCGACAATTTGTTTATTATATCAATCCAATCTCCGTGAACTTTATCATTATATAAATTTATTGAGATTCAGTTGACTGACTCCCATCTCAACGGTTTAGTCGTTTAGACCATTTAAAGCAAAGAAAATCTCTTATGCTCTTTACCATTGTTATCTACGTGGACCTCATGGATATGCCACTTCTCGAAGAGACCGTTTCATTTGAATTGTAACCGTCAGATCCCATCTCACCTACGGCCCAAAACCATCCCACTTTTGCTCTGCCTCCAGAAAATCCATGAATTCAAATTCAATCGCCCGCTCGATTCCAGAGTCCACTCTCTTCTGCTTCCGCAATCATTCTTCTTCACTTCAATATTTCAACTTTCTCTCTCCCTTTGATTCCAGAAGGAATTTCTTTATTTGGGCACTGTTGCTTTCTGTTTAAAATTTCTAACTTTGGAATGCTAGTTTGAGAGAGGGCAACACTACAAAGAATGGTGAAAGCGGCTACTCCTCCTTCATCTTCTCCGGTGACCATAACGGTCTCATCAGGGGGAAAAGGAACAGGAAGTAGAAGCGCGGGCTTGACAAGTCCAGTACCGAGAGCTTCTATTTCAAATAACTCAAATTCTCCCATCGGCAACAGTAAGACCCGGAACTCAAGCGGTGGAAGATACTGTTCAATGTCTAAAGATGTTCCCATGGAGGAAATCAATTCGGAATTTGTCGCATATACTGTCCATATCCCTCCTACTCCAGACCACCAGTCCGTCTCGGTCTCACAGACCAGCCTTTGTGAAGACGTCAAGAATGCCGGGAAGTCCGAAAGGAGTTTCATTTCGGGTACTATCTTCACCGGCGGGTTCAATTCGGTGACCCGTGGGCATGTTATTGATTGCTCCTTGGAAACAGCCAAGTCACTAAAATCAGGGCTTCTTTGTGGGATGAATGGTTGTGATGAGAAAGCGATTCAAGGAAAATGTGAGTGTGGATTCAGAATTTGTAGAGATTGTTATTTGGATTGTGTAGGATGTAATGGAGGGCACTGTCCTGGCTGCAAAGAAACATACAAGGATGTTGATGGTGAGGAATTTGATGAAGATTATGAGGTTAAAAGCCAAGAAGAAGAAGAAGACCAGGCACTGCCCTTGCCTAGGATGGACAAGAGACTCTCACTTGTGAAGTCTTTTAAGGCGCCAAATCATCCTCCTGAGTTTGATCACACTCGATGGTTGTTTGAGACAAAGGGTACTTATGGGTATGGGAATGCTGTGTGGCCTAAAGATGGATATGGAGCTGGATCAGGAGCTAATGGATTTGAGCATCCTCCAGATTTTGGAGAGAAATGCAGGAGGCCTTTGACTAGGAAGGTTGGAGTTTCTGCTGCCATTCTCAGCCCCTACAGGTAAATTCAGTACTCTTCCTTAATTTAATATTTGCAGCTTGAATTTTTGTTTTTGATTGCATGTGCGAATTAGATAGTTTCTGGTTTTCTAGAAGATATCTTTTGGTTCTTAATTCTTTACATCAAAATTGCTGCTTTATTATCTCAATGCTGGCTTTTAGATTGCTTGTGGTTAGAGAAGATTAAAGTAATTGGCTTTGGAATTCAGTTTTCCATTCAGTATCTGTGTGTATAATATATGATCAATGGATCTATATGCCCGAGCTAATATTATAAGCAAGCAACTCTGTTTTATAATGGCATAATTAGTATCTGAAACTGAGTTGAATGTTGTTGCTATGCAGATTACTTGTTTTAGTTCGTCTTGCTGCCCTTGGTCTGTTTCTTACATGGAGAATTCGACACCCCAATCACGAGGCAATGTGGTTATGGGGGATGTCTGTAACTTGTGAGTTATGGTTTGCCATTTCATGGCTTCTCGATCAGCTTCCTAAGCTTTGTCCTGTTAACAGAGTCACAGACCTCTCTGTCCTAAAAGACCGTTATGAATCTCCTAATCTTCGAAACCCAAAAGGCCGATCAGACCTTCCAGGCATCGATGTGTTTGTCTCAACTGCAGACCCTGAAAAGGAACCTCCTCTTGTCACTGCAAACACCATTCTTTCGATTCTTGCAGTTGATTATCCAGTGGAAAAGCTTGCCTGTTACTTATCAGATGATGGTGGATCTCTTTTGACATTTGAGGCACTAGCTGAGACAGCTAGTTTTGCGAGAATCTGGGTTCCTTTCTGCAGAAAACACAACATAGAACCCAGGAACCCTGACGCTTATTTTGGGCATAAGCGTGATTTTCTCAAGAACAAAGTGAGGCTTGACTTTGTTAGAGAGAGGAGAAGGGTGAAGAGAGAATATGATGAATTTAAGGTGAGGATTAATTTGTTGCCTGAATCGATTAGGAGAAGATCAGATGCTTATAATGCCCATGAAGAGCTTCGAGCAAAGAAGAAACAGATGGAAATTGGGGGCAATCCATCAGAACCTAATAAGGTACTGAAGGCTACTTGGATGTCTGATGGCTCTCATTGGCCTGGAACTTGGGCTTCTGGTGAGAATGACCACTCAAGGGGAGACCATGCTGGTATAATACAGGTAGTTTTTTCTTCCCGAGCCTGTAAAATTACTACTTACTATGGCACTGAAATTTAAGTATGTGTTAATATTCTGTTTTTGTTAACAGGCAATGTTAGCCCCACCAAATGTGGAACCCGTATTCGGGGCAGAAGCAGCTGGAGACAACTTAGTTGACACAACAGAAGTTGATACCAGATTGCCAATGTTGGTGTATGTGTCTCGTGAGAAGAGGTCAGGTTATGATCACAACAAGAAAGCTGGAGCCATGAACGCTCTAGTAAGAACTAGTGCAATCATGTCTAATGGTCCATTTATTTTAAATCTTGACTGTGATCACTACATTTATAACTCTTTGGCAGTGAGAGAGGGAATGTGCTTTATGCTTGATAGAGGTGGTGATAGGATCTGTTATGTTCAGTTCCCACAAAGGTTTGAAGGGATTGACCCAAATGATCGATATGCTAACCACAACACAGTGTTCTTTGATGTGAGCATGAGAGCTCTTGATGGGTTACAGGGCCCGATGTATGTAGGAACAGGCTGCATTTTTCGAAGAACAGCTCTTTATGGGTTCAGTCCTCCTAGAACTACAGAACACCATGGATGGTTTGGCAGAAAGAAAATTAAGTTGTTTTTGAGGAAGAAATCCAAGGTGACAAAGAAAAAAGATGATGAGATAGCATTGGCAATCAATGGAGACCACAATGATGATGATGCAGATATCGAGTCTATGCTTCTTCCGAAAAGGTTTGGGAACTCCACACCTTTGGCTGCATCAATTCCTGTTGCAGAATACCAGGGAAGGTTGCTTCAAGATGTGCAAGGAAATCAAGGAAGACCAGCTGGCTCCCTTGCTGTTCCTAGAAAACCATTGGATGCTGCAACTGTTGCAGAGGCAATTAGTGTTATATCTTGTTTCTATGAGGATAAGACTGAGTGGGGCAAAAGGGTTGGATGGATATATGGTTCTGTAACAGAAGATGTGGTTACTGGTTATCGAATGCATAATCGAGGATGGAGATCTGTTTATTGTGTAACCAAAAGAGATGCATTTCGTGGCACAGCACCAATCAATCTAACAGACAGGCTACATCAAGTGCTTCGATGGGCAACTGGATCAGTTGAAATATTTTTTTCAAGAAACAATGCATTGTTTGCTAGTCCACGGATGAAATTTTTACAAAGGGTGGCATATTTCAACGTTGGAATGTACCCTTTCACCTCTATGTTTCTCATAGTCTATTGCATCCTACCTGCAATATCTCTATTTTCAGGGCAATTCATAGTTCAATCTCTCAGTGTGACATTTCTAGTGTTCTTGCTATCCATCACACTGACCCTATGCTTACTTGCACTCCTTGAAATCAAATGGTCTGGAATCACTCTCCATGACTGGTGGCGAAACGAACAGTTTTGGGTGATTGGAGGAACAAGTGCTCATCCAGCAGCAGTATTACAAGGGCTACTAAAGGTTATAGCAGGAGTCGACATTTCATTCACATTGACATCTAAGTCTGCAACACCAGAAGAAGGAGACGATGAATTTGCTGAACTATATGCGGTTAAGTGGAGCTTCTTAATGGTGCCTCCAATCACAATAATGATGTTGAATGCGATTGCAATTGCAGTAGGAGTGGCAAGGACATTGTACAGTCCTTCTCCACAGTGGAGTAAGCTTCTTGGAGGGGTGTTCTTCAGCTTCTGGGTTCTGTCCCATCTCTACCCTTTTACAAAAGGCTTGATGGGAAGAAGCAGAAAGGTTCCAACCATTGTCTATATCTGGTCTGGATTGCTCTCCATTGTCATTTCTTTGCTTTGGGTCTACATTAGTCCTCCTTCTGCAAGAGAAGACTACATGAAGTTTCACTTCCCTTGATTTCTTTAATCGTATATAGGCTTATATGCAGTAGTAGCAGACCGAAATGAAGTTGCTCAACTTCATCCTTGTAGTTATAGTTCATTTCATTTGTTAATGTACTGCGAGAATCATGTTATGACAAGTTCTATCTAAACATCTAAATTTCAGATCCCACCTCTTCTACTTTTTTTTTGCATATGCATTACATAAACTGGACAAGCAATGCGTGACGAAGCAACGCCCAACAAAATCAATAATTACAGCAGAAGTTTTCCTGTAATATATCTAAGGTTAGACAATTACAGTTTTGCTATCTCTGCTCTGCACCTTTCCTAAATGAGAAAGTTTGGAGGGATTCCTCAGCACCCCATTTTGTTTAAGTATGCATTTCATGTGGTTCTGTTGGTTACAGTTAAGAAAAGAAACATTGAACATCGCTTCCTATTTGTGGTTGTAGCCAACATGTCTACTCAAAAAATTTTTCTGTTTCTTCTAAGATATATGATTCTACAAGTAACAAGGTCTTATTTGGGAATTTCCCACTTGATATAGTAGCAAAATTATACATATACAAAAGTTTATGGTGGTGGACCATGGATAGATAATGGTACTTTGTTCCTGGTGTCAACCTAATGGCTGTTTCTAGCTGTAAAGGGTGTCGATTTTGATTCATTCCTTTCTCCACATGCCGCATGATGTTTCAGACCCCAAAATGAATACCTCTTACAGGATATATCAATTATCAATAACCCCATATATGCTTTACAGTTTCTTTTATTTCATTATGGCTAGAAATCAACCAATAGAATATGCTAAGGTTCGAAGCCACCTGGAATGAATTCCAGGAATGTAGATAAGGTTTAACATTGTAGGTATGTGAGAAGAAAAGAGCAAGAAGATGAGCAAGTTTTGGGAGTGGGAGCGTTAAAATGGGGCCATTTTCCTTTGTTTTAAGCATCATAAATTTGGTATCTCTGGTGCCTAAAGAAACATACATCTGATTTGGGACCAATTGTGTTAAGACAATAATGTCTTTTTTTTTTTTTTAACTCGTTTAACATAAATAAATTAAATTTGATACGCGATAATGTCATAATGCAACTCCATCCACATGAATCACCGACTCTATCTTCAGGCCCCAAAAATGAAAATCTCATGCGGGTCCATCCATTTGGTGCCCGAAGATACCAAAGCACATTCAAGAGTCAAGAGTCTTCAGAGATATAGATGAAAATGCTTTTGTAAGCACTGGATTACTGCCCGTTGTTGTATTTTAGAACCATCTAAACCTACCAAATGATTAAAGTTTAAAACAATTATTTTAGTGTATGATTATAATAATTGGAGAGGACAAATCCGTCTAGGGTCAGATTGATCCTTTTGGGATTTAACCCATGAGAGGATGTTGCTACGTCCTAATCAGTTTTCCTAACACGATTACTTAAATCTAATCTTTAAAGCAGCAGCCAACTCTGTGGAACAAGACATATATACATACCTGGAGAGTTGAAAAATATTATGACATAAATACTCTGCATTTTAGAAAAGAAAACAGATAATCCCAATCCAATCCAATCCGATAATTAATAATGGCATAGCCTAAAAACCACATGTAACCAGCTAATTCCAGGAGAACCCAAAGCAAATGGCCACGTGTGATGCCAGGGCAAAAGGAATCGGTCCCCACTGTCCAGAACCTATTTTGGACACTTCCAAAACATCAATTGAGTTCTGGGTCCCTTCCTCACTTTGATGCCACAACTAAGTTTTTTGATTGATGATATTTCAGTATTTGCACCCTTTTTTAGAACCCAAAAATAAATAAAATAAAATTATCATATAACTTTAATTTAAAACTGGATAATGCAACAATTATAAGAATGCACATATAATTAATAAGATCACTGTGCAGTA
>CANXYI011160105.1:0-10819 GCA_948208565.1 Hura crepitans
TATATCACCTATATAACATTCAAACATACATATATGTACATTATTAACATTCATTCTATGAACATAAGCCATTATAAAACCATTAAGCCATGTGTTGTTCAAAAATAACTATAAATGAAAACTTAGTCTTAGGCTAACAACTTGACCAAAGCCTTATTATATCATGAAAATGTCCATATTAATATTAGAAATAATAGTTTGTACAAATCCATGAACAAATGAATGAATGTTTTTTTTTTAAAACTATGAGTATGGTTAAAAAGGATTATTGTTGAACTCAACTAGCTCATGCTTCTCCATTGAACAAAGGATTTCAACCTACATGTTGAAAACTAATGCGCTAAGGAAATTTGCATAGTGGTACATAAACCAACCATGGTTACCACTAAACATAGAAGGATAATATACAAAAGCATTTCTCCATAAATTAGACATCACAAACCATATTCATATCTCATCTCAAGTAAATACAATCATTTGTACAATTAGGTATGTACTTATGCATTTACTTTTGCTAGTTTACAAATGCAAGATCATTGTATATGAATATGTAATTCAATCATTAAAATATGCTCTCATATCATATAGCTTATGTATGTCATCATATTCTAATTTCATTTCATTATCGAATGCATAATACCAATTATCATATAACAATCAAGTTTAATTCATTTATTTGCCTAATGTTAGCTAGACCCTATAGACTATATATTGAATTTGTATGGTGAAAAATAGACTTATGTAGTCGTACCTACAAATACATATAAACATGGTAATCAATTATCATATTTGTTCGTGCCCACCATATAGTTATTGACTTGGTGGTTGTACCCATAATACACATAAGTGTATAGTTATTAATGATCTTACATGGTTAAACCAAGACATATATAATTGTGCATTGATTGATGAACTTACATGATTGTAGCTGCTATATAAGCTTTGCCAATCATTGCTATATATCAATAGGAAGTTGCAGTACTACTAAGACCCTATTAGGTATGACAACTTATTCAAATGCTATACAAAGTTTATATGTGCATAAGCATATTATCCATTTATTCTCATTTTACATGACAATTATACATTTAACATGACACATATAGATTATGTGCACACATATCACAATGGATAAATAAATTTATACTTATACAATTCACATTCAATTTCACTTGTAGAACACATTTATTGCATATGTTGCTTATAACCAATTCATAGTCAATAATATGTCATAATAATTTGATATATAAATTGCCATTATGCTTTAACAAGCCAAAGATTAATCAACAATAATATGTTCATATCTCAGTACATATACAACATAAATGTACCATATAACAACATAATTTCATTATACATAGCTAACATTATGAGTTTTGGAGGTATACATATTCATTAATCAAGAATAAACATTGCATATAATAATAATGCTTTTAAAAATTCCATCATATAACATAGCATTTTTATCAAATTTCCTCAATCAATAATGTAGCCTAATTTATGAAACTTTAAAGAAAAATCCCTTGAAGAAAAGTCACAATGATATAACAATTTTATAGATTAATTTTGACATATAAAGTCCTATTTTTTAAGCTGAAAAACATAATTAAATCAATTTAAGCAATTATTTAATAATTAAAATCATAATTTTGTCAAATTATCTCATTTAATCATAAAACTCTATAAAAAATAGAGTAAAAAAAGAGTACATAATATAAAACTATTAAAAGTTCATTTAGAATTGAAAGAAATCAAATTTCATAAGAATTCATTGAAAATTGCTTAAAAACTAAAATTTCACCTATCACTAGGCATCACATGACTGTATAAACTTAAAGGCTCATAGCTATAAGCCAGTTGGGCTCATCAGCCATGAGGCTATGTTTATGAGGGCTCATGGACTTGTGAGAGACCCCCTCATGGCTGTGAGACCTAATGAACAACAGGTCCTTACAATCAAGAATGCAAAAATGTCCTTGAAAACTCATATGATTTTAATCCAAACTCTTCCAAATCAAAATAAATCAATATACAATAATTTCATATGCATTTTATGGAATTTATAACATAAAAGCATATCAATACAGTTGGAATCAACTCTTATATGGATCAAAAGTTTAATATTACAGTAGAAAATTAATTTCCCTAAAAACATTCATAATCTAATAATTAATTGCATAAACAAGCAAAGAACTAAGAGAAAATAATGGGTTAAGTTTATGCTCATACCAAACTACCTCAAAAATCATAGAGAAATGAAATCAAGCCTTAATAACATATTTACCCTTTATTTTGAGCCTTGATTACCACCTTTTTTCCTTTTGAATATAGAAAATCAGCAGTAGCTAAATAAAAGCAACCAAAGAAACAATCAATGGCATATCAAAAGATAAATCAATTATATGATATGCTATCTATAATCACTTACATTTTGAATTATGGAAGGAGAAGATGAAGAAATTTTAGAATAATCTTTGAATGAACTTAAATTTATTAAGGAAAAAAGAAGATAGACATTATCATTTTTTCCCAAATAAAAATTTGCTAAAACAATGATTAATTCTCTAAATATATCCCTTAAGTGGATGGCTAGGATTAAATCTTAGCCTCTATCTAATGGCCCATAATCTAGTAAAGTGAAAATTCTCATATAACACCATTAAAAATGCAAAAATGCATTTTTAATCCTCCAACTCATGCATTTTTTATCCTTTAATATTTAGCAAAATTCCAATTATGCCATTATTAAATATAATTAACAAAATTAGACTTGATAATCATCTTGCACCATTACACTTGTTTTAGAAAAGACACAGGTTTACATGAAGTGAAGGTATAAAATACTATGTTAGATTTCTATGATGAATAGGTTAGTAAAGGAAATGTTCAAAGGTGAATGAAGGGTTATAGAATTTGAGCAAGACCATATATTCATTGAGAGTAGAGCATTAGATAATATGTGGCTCCAGACATCAGCTGATTATTGTGACCTATGCTTTACTTGAATGATGTTTTGATTCCTTTCTTAAGTATGTAAATGATTGCACAAAATGGTTCCCTTATTATTAGTTGGTCCAAACACTTTCCAAATAAAATTTTCTCTCATCCTCCAATTTTTCCATAGACTGCTCTTTATGGGTTTTCAATCTAGTGAGGTATGCTCTAATTTTTTCCTAAACTGCTTTTTGCGAGTTTTTAACCTTGTGAGCTTTTCTATTTTTTATAATTAAGCTTATCCATAATTTCATGCCTAAAACTCATCATATTATATTTAAGCTTGTAATTTATAGATTTCTTCTCATCATGGCTCGATATGTTTCAAAGCCTATGTAGTTATTCAGACAGTGAACTTAGAGCGATATAGCTTGAAGCTCATGTTAAGGGAGGTTAATGTAGTTTCCCAAATTAGTAGCTAACCATTTATGGGTGCGAGCTTTGTACCCCTAATATCTTAAATCTTAATGCTTTAATTGCACGTTGAATGTCTTCTTTCTACCTTACTAAGTGGAGCATTAACTATATCCCTATTGTTAGCCAGTCAAAAGATTTCTCTAAATAAAATTTTTCTCTCAAGATTCCCTAACTTTTGCCTAGGCTTATGCTCTTAGTTGATCAGCTTAGTGGGATTTATTACATTTATGAGTGAGCATAATCATGGTGTGAAGAAAGAGAATACTTAGTGCGTTAAGATAGATCTTATAGCTTTTATTTATTTCTTTTTGAAAAAAAAATCTATAAACTTGGTGCTTTAACTTTTTAGACCCTACTAAACTAGGATTTTTGTATGAAAAGAAAGTGGAAAAAAAATTTTAAGATGTTTAGTGTTTAGAATAATTCCATGGGATTTTAGTCTTGAGGAAATTGATTGGATTTTTACATAGCATTCTTCATTTTTAGCATTCAATAAGTAGACGTACAAGATGTAATGACTTTTCTTAAGCATTCATGTAGGTTTAGTTGCCCCCAGACCTCTTTTTTATTTTTCTTTTTTCTCTCCCCTAACCTTTAAGGATACTTCTCATGCCCTACAAAGAATGATTAAGTTTCGAGATTTGGAATTGTACATAGAATGGTAAGCCATTATTTAGAAAATCATGAACTATTTTTAATGGGCTATGTGGATTAAGCTAATATTATACTTTTTTTCCTTTTTTCTTCTTTTTTATTCATATATTTTTTTTATTCTCTCATCTCAATTTTTAGTTTACCATGATATGTAATGATGAAGAATAATGCCTATGAAAAGGGAAAAAGTGATGTTTTATTAAAATTTAAATAAATATTCCAATATAAGAAAAAAACCTAATAAAAAAGCCTTTTGTAACAAATAGTATATGTCAAAAAGAGGCTATGGGTGTTGTTCGGCAAAAAAATAAGGACATTTGGATGTTAACAATAAATAACCAGTGTACTAATGAATAAATCTTCACTAGGTGTGAATAGTGTTTCTTGAGACTCGAGCTACACTAGTATAACTAAATAGAGGTATTAATTATGATATAATATTGTGCAAAGAATGAAAAATTAAGTCATTAAGATAGTTAAAATTAGAAATGAAGCTTTTACGATACTGTAATATGTATAGTAATTTGGTTAGGCCTAAATCAATAATTATCATGTTTTTTCCTAAATAGACTCTAGAATATTTCAACTTGATGCTAAAATATTCCAAATAGTTCATTCGAATTGGAATTTTTTAATATCATGGGAATTTTCTAAAAACCAAATAAAGGAAAAATGGTCATTATATGTCAAAATTTTAAGGTTTCTGTGTTTGATTTTTCTAGGGCTTTTGAGTAATCATATATATGAATATTTGGGACCATAATGCACATTAATTGGTGTATGAAAGTGAAAGAATATAAATTAAGGGAATTAAATAGGCATAAAAGGGAATTAGTGGGCTTGATATTATAGGCCTTTATATTAAAATGGGGATACATCTTGGCCCTCAATCAAGGCCATATAAAAGTCATCTTCTAGTCTAAAGAGAGAGGAAATATCAATAGCCTTCTTCCCCTTAAATTGCCATCAACCATGAGAGCACAACTCTATAGTTTTGAGTTAGGTTTTTTTTTTATCTGACTTTCTCATCTCTTCTTGCCCTTTTAAGTCATAAATAAACATCTACATACATTAAAATACAAGATAGAAGAGCAATTTTCATGAATTTTAAAGGTTGGGGAATTTGACAAATAGTGACACTTCTAAGGGTAAGTGATTTTTATTGGGTTTTCATAATGTATAAAGATTTAATTTTGTTCAAATAATTGTTATTTGAGTTTAATATGAGTTTTGGATTTATATTAATTTTTATTTAGATTTTTTATTTTGTGTGGCAATTATGTGAGTGAGAGAAGAAGAGAAGAACAATGAGAAAGGAAAGAAGAAATGAAATTAAAGATAAGAGAAGCCATTTTGGCTTGTTTAGGTATGTGTATCCAAGTCTATATAAGCTAATTATGCTTTAGCGTGTGTATGTGTAATTGGCAAGTGTACATGGCTATATAGATAATACTTGAATTGGCTAAATAACTAAGTAAAATGATGTATAAGCATGTAATAATAATTATAAGTTAAATAAGAACTAGGTTAAGTGTACATGTTACTTATAAATTTGAATGATCTTATGTGTATACTTAATGTAGTATGAACATCTTACATGGTATTGGTGTAAATAATAAATGCAGAAAGTATAGTGTATAGTGTATAAAAAGGCAATTGTAGTGTGTGAATGAGGTATAGCTAAAATGGGTGTCCCATGACTTAAAGGGATGATTAGTAGTTCTTTGACATGTGTAGTAAAGGATGTATAATGTAAAACATGAAATTGAAGTAAGGACCCCTAAGGCATGTAATTAAAAGATATTAAAGTGATAAATGGGCAAATAATGTTAGCCTAAGGATTAAGGTTTACCATATATGCTTGTGTGGTGTAATATGGCAGCTTTGCATGAAATTTAAAGCACTAATGGATTCATGAAAAATAAAGACAAATTAAGTCTGCAAATGTTATGAGATACAAAATGTATCTTTAATGGTATAAGATTAGTGATAAATACATATTCCAAAAGTGTTAAATGATGAGAAGTGACTTGTTTCCTTATTAGTGGTTGAACTAGCTTTTATTGCATGCTAAAAGATGCATAAAATTAATTGAATTAGGTGATGTATGCATTTATTCGATGTTAGACAAATGGGACTTGTAATATTTAAGTGAATATGTATGATGCATAAAGAATACACTAGCAAATTAGAGTAAAGTGTGTTAATACTCTAAAAATATGTGTTACATATCATTAATACTAAATGTTGATTTATGTTTATGGGTGAAGATGTGAAAAGGGGTAATTTAAGGGTTAAATAAGATAATAATGATGATTAAATTGATGTTGTTGTTTTATGCCTTAAAATGGACATTTAGGTATTAGTAGAATGCAATTTTGAATGATAATATGCAATTATGTAAATGAAGGCATGATTAATTGTTTTGGGTTAAAACTTTGATGGCATAAAATGTGAGATGTATTATGGCTTGTGATATGACAATGATGTGGTTGGACAAGTTCAATATGCTTAGTGAGGAAAATTACATAACCATGATAGATAGACTTTTTATGACATAATGTAAGAAAGTGAAATGAGATATTAAATGTATTTTGATGCATTATGTAAATGAGGACACAATTATGTTATGAATTTAACATTTTATGTGATGAGCATAAATTCATAAACTAAAATGAACAATAACTTGGCATGAGAAAGATCATAACCTTATGTGGAATCATGGCTGAATGACCTAAATATATGTAACAATGATGCATAATCCACTTTTTAGCTATAACGATCGAAAATCCCGATTTTGTGAATAGTACTTCCCTATGCATTAATAGTGTTTCCTAAGAACTGGGTCACATTAAGGTAACTAAGAGGGAGTACTAGTCATAAGGTAAAGGATGAAATTAGAAAAGAGAATAGAGTATTTGGAGAAGTCAAAGAACCAATAAAATTTTTTTATGTTGTTATCTAGTGAATTATGACTCAGTTCAAGCTGAATGATAAAATAGTACACTTGTGGGAAAAATGACCCAAAAATAGTATGAACTGAAGGTTAAAAATTCCAAATAGTCTAATGGTGTTGAAATCAAAATTTCCTACTAGCGATAAGTATTTTATTTGAACTTATCAAAAATGTGATTGATTAATTAATCAAGTTTCCATTGGTTTTTGGGCATGAAATTTTATGGGTTTTTAAATTGGGAAATTTTGGAACTTTTATAACCTAGGGTAGAATTTTTGGAGGCTTCAAAGATTAAAATCACATTTTTAAACCTTTAAACTTAAATAGGATTAATCATAGTCATTAGATCACTATGCGGTTAAATTATGGCCATTGATGGTCTTAGTAAAAAAGGGTGAGCTCATGTGCATGTTTTGCATAAGATAAAAAAGCCATCATCTTTCTCATCACCCTAAAACCCAGCACTACCCATTCTCCCTCATTTCCATTTTGTTTCTTCATTTTTCCATTAGTTATGCACCAAAAGATCAATTTGACATAAGAAAATTAATCCTCTCCATGTATAGAGCTTCAATTTTGTGTCAATTTTGCAAGAAAAAGTGGAAATTGGGGAAAGAGAAAGGTTTGAAGATTTAGGGTTTCTAAACCCTAAATAGAAACCCTAGCATTTTCCTAAGTAATTAGGGATGCTTGATTTAATGATTCTAATGTTATTTTTGAGTTTGGTGTAGTATAGATTTTGTTTGAATTTTCTAATTAAATTTTTATTATGTAACTTAAAGAAGGTGGAGAATAGCCAAGCTAAAGAAAAAGGGAAGGTGTGAGGTGCCCCTTAAGAAGCCAAACAATCGCTATGTAAGTGTATTCAATAAAATATGTATACACCTTTGTAATTTTTTTTCCATTTCAAGAATAGGTGTATTATGTATATTTTGTTTAATTTAGGAGTTTGGGTAATCCTAAAATGGAAATTAGGTTATATTAGGGTTAAGGTATGTTAAATAAATGGAATTAATGGAAATTAGGGTGAAATTTTATTTTAATGGTTAAAATTAAAAGTTGGCTAAATGGTATGGTTTGAAAGAACATTGATGTAATTATTGTATTTTTGGTTATAGATGATGTAATTAAGGTGTATTAAGCTTAAATAAAAAGGTATAATAGGACTTGGAAATGTAAAATCATGAATATGCATAGTGATGGAAATGTTAGGTATGCAACAAGTATATGTTTGTGTGTTGAGATGCATGATGCATAATATGTGTAAACATATTGTGATTTGCAATTTATATTGATAAAATGATAATTTGATTAATTAAACTTATGTTATGAGGTGAATAACTTGAAATAATCACTTGAATGTAATGAAAAGGGGTAAAGCAAGTAACAATGTGATATTGTAGAAATGTGGTTATGTAACATATAACAAAATTGTAAAGTGTTGCTTAACAAGTACACCTAAATTGGATGAATTCATGAATGGATTTTTAAATGATGAAATATGCCTACTATACGTAGTCTACATGTTACTAAAATGAAAGTGTTACTGGCCTATATGTGTTAAATAACCTACTAGATATGTTGCCCAGTCAACTAAGGAGTTAGTAACTACTAGGACACATTGTCGTCATTTTTCATGTGGGCACGGCTATCGTGAGGTCCATGATGGCAAGCACATACACATGTTTTATATTGTTTTAATATCATATTTTCATACAAATGCAGCTGCAAAGATGTCAAGCAAAACAATTGCACATATTCTTAATATTGGTGTAGCCATTGGAAGTGTAACACCTGTGTTTTCAGGTTTCGTGAACAGTGCCACTAAGTTCAAAAAGTATGCTTGGGATACCAAGTCAATTGCATATAAATCGAGGTAGTGACACTAGTCATAAAACTTTGAGGGGATTTTAAATTGATGAAAATGGCAAAATTTAAAAATTTAGCAGAACCAATAATTCATTTCGGACTATAAGCTACCCATCTATGTAATAAAAATTTTACAAGCCAAGAATGACTTAGGATGTGCCTAGACGGACCTAAAAATATTAAACCATAAAGCTCAAAATGTGACACCCCCTACGGATTCCCAAAGAAACCCAATAAGTGGCACACTTCCGTCAAGTCACCTATTTTAAAATTTCTCCAAAGGTCAATCGTTTAACTTTTACTAATTTCACTCCAGATCATACTATCAAACTCCAAAACCTGTTCGATCAATTCATATAATCCATTTAGGTTAGGATCAATATAATCCAGTTATTATAGAGAAAAACTGATAATACTCAGGTATTACCTAAAAATCCAACAATATAATAGCTGCTCAAGTCCTATCCCAAAATTTAAACTAGCCTGTTTAACACTTTTATAATTTAATCACAACACTTGGACCCATTTGGTCCCCCATTCTATGCCTATCATTATTATCTAACATATATCAAGCTCAGGCCTCAAGCCACAGATAAAATATACAAACATAGAGCCTTAAGCTCACATCAATAGCACATATCACAAATGATCACACATTTACCAAAGAACATATATAGATGCTTTATTTACATAATAAGGTTACAATTACTTAATTTACATTACATGTTCCAAAGCTTAAATACATGCTCCTACCCATTTCCCACCTAAGTACATGGATATCTAACTGTACAGTAATTTCATCCCAAGTCTTCACTTATATCCTTTGAACTATTATTGTTACACTTTATGAGACAGGTCCCACTGTAGTGTACCTATGCACCAAAATTGATACACTGAGTATACGAGATACTCAGTGGTGAACTTAAAAGCAATTTAATCTTGTTATAATGGTATTAATTTATCTCAGTAGTTTAAGAATGATTTTACTTGATTATATAACTGAATTATTCACTAGGGTGCCAAATTACTAAAATACATCTAGGGTATTCGTCTGGTCTATAAATAGCATTTTTGACTCAAATAAATCATTAAAAACAAGTATTATTATTTTTAATCAGCATGCTTTACCAAAATTACTTTATTCACTTATATGTGGAAAATTTAACAAAATACCCTTTTCACTGTATTTTTATAACTTTCTGAGAAAAAGTACTTCAATAAGCTTAAACTTCATTCTTAATAATTACTCTACTTGTTACTTAATTTAGTTCACTGTCTCTAATCTAGCACATCTGTGCAAAATGTCCAAAATACCCTTTTACTTTCATCTTATCAGAACTTGGGAAATACTGTCCCATTATGCTTAATTATTATGTCTATAATCAGTCTATTTATTTACTTAATTTAATTCTTTGCCTCGACTAGGAAGACAAGACTTTAAGATACTAGATTTAGAGGGAAAATAAACTGGTGCAATGGTCCTTATTTTGGACCTATGCTGCTGCACTGGCCTGTTTGCCATAATGAAGATCTATCGTAGCCTCCCCAAACACAATAATATTTACTGTGTGGCATAATGGAGATCTGCCTATGGGCCTCCCCAACCACTAATGAGTAACTATGTGATATAATAGAGATCAGCTCGTAAACCTCTCCAGCCACAAAATGATCATCAAGAATTAGGTGACATAATGGAGATAAGTCTATAGACCTCTCTAGCCACTAATGATTACCATCAATGACCACGTGACATAATGGAGATCAGTCCGTAGACCTCTCTAGCCACTAATGAAGTAGCAATCGTAAAACTTTAAGTTGATCGGTCAACCCATCTAGTGAGTGTCTAATCAATGGGCCAAGTAGCTTAATTTAACTTTATTTATTACTCAAAATTATTCTTATAATATTTAGATCTCAAAAATATACAAT
>CANXYI011160501.1:0-14874 GCA_948208565.1 Hura crepitans
GTGACTCCGATGATAGCTATCGAAGTATAGCTGGATATAAGTTATGAGAAGAAAATGGTATAGAGTATGGGTCGTGAAATGAAATAGTTGTAGAGATGAGCCCATAGCACTATTACAGTGCTATAGAGGTATAAAAATACAGAGAAAGTTACCTAAGAGCTAGACAAGCAAAAAGGGAGCTCAGTATCGTCCTTTATTTACTTAAGGTAATTTCTAGGATGAAATTTTCTTAAGAGGGAAAGAAATGTAATGCCCCCATTTTAAGGCTCTGTGAACAGTGCCATAGGGTCTAAAAAGTGCACCTAAGGTGCGGGGTCACTTGTACATGGATCGAGGTGGTGGCACTAGTCATGAAACTTCAAGGGGCTACAATTCAATGAAAAGAGTAAAATTTAAAAATTTAGCAGAACCAATAATTCATTTTGAGCTAAAAGCTACCCCTCGGTGTAATAGAAATTTTTTAGGTCGGGATTGACTCGGAATGTGCTCAGATAGACACGAAAATAGTAGACCTAAACCTTAAAAATTACACTAAGTCCAATGGTGAAAGAATTTTTGGAATCAGAGGTCGTTTGCAAATTTTTGTAATTTTTGAGGTTGGCATGCAAATTGAGGCAATCTGAAAACTATCCTATTAAAGGAATTTGGACACAAAAATTTAAAAGTAGGTAGAGGGGATTAAAATATGAATTTTAAAACAAATGGTGTAATTTTGAGGTCTGAGTGAATTACTGTGAATTTTTGAAGTTTGCAACAAAATCAAGATGGTTTGGGAAGTTTCAAGATACCCTTGGCATGTTAAAATAGGGCCCACACAATGCCAAATGGCTAAGGGAGTTTGCCAAGTGGCAAATAACACATGACATGTGGAAATCCACTTGGATTGAAGAAAAAACTTCCTCCCTTTCCAACTGTTGTTACTGATGCCACAAGGGGAGGAACCTAGCCATAACTTTCTCATCTAGCCACCAAATGGAGAGATTCCAATTGCTAATTTTTCTCCTATGAGTTAGGCACCATGAGGAACAAGAATCAAGCAAAAAAAGGTTTTTTTAGGAGATAAAAATCATACAAGTTGACTGGTTTAGACAATCCAAAATGCTGACCCAAAAGTGAGTCTATGGCTATTTCTCCTCCTTTTATTAGGATTTTCGATTGCTTCTTGATGTTGGATCATGGCTAACATATGTGTGATGATGTGTGTGAGGTGGTTATGGCATTTAGATGGCATTTTGAGGGCCACAGAGGAGGATAGAGGCTACCATTAGTGCTAGCCAGTGTGCTATTCTTGAGGATTCAAAGGGCTCTATCATAAGTAAGTGAACTTCAAGCCTTTTCTTCATGTGCTAGGGTGCCTAGGATGTTGAATACTAATTTAAGGTGGCTAGGATGTTAAGTTTAAGAGTGATTTTCCTCTTTGGTAGTGTTGATTAAGTAGACACTTAGAGTATTAGGGAGTATATTTCAAAGAGCTTACAAAGTTAGCTTATTTGCCTTATTGATTTTGATGGATATGGATGCTTGGCTTAGTTATACAATGACTAGGGTGTAAATTCAAAATTTTTTGGTACATTAGAATGAAGATTTTGGCCATTTTGGGTAGAAATCATTATGAAATTTGACATTGATGCTTGTACCTGAGGACTATTCTTAGTGGATTTCATAGTGATGGCTAGTAGCCTATGAGAATTAGCTTGAAATTTAGTATACTTGTGTTCATAGCATGTATGTACAGATGATATGTATGTGAAATTGGTGAGGAAACCATGTGTATATGTATGATCTCAAAATGGCCGAATGGTATGTCAAGGTATGGTATGGCATGGCATGTATGTATGTTATGGTGCATGATATGTAATGGTGGAACATGTGGTGTATGATATGTGTGTCATCTGTATAAGGCATGGATGTAAGTAATCTTATATATAAGTATGGTAATTAAAGATAGTGTAATGTGTTAATAGTTTGGTGTAAAATGGTATAGAAATGGCAAGAGAGAAAAGTCCATAAATGGGCTTAATAGTGACCTAAAGTTTGCTTAAAAAGTGAAACATAATTTGAGCACATAGTGCAATTGGTTTGACAATAATTTGAGATCATATGTAGCATAGTATGGCATGAAGAGTGACTTAAATAGGACTTAAAACTTGACTAGAAATAATTGCTTAAAAAGTGGCTTGAAATGAGCTATGAAAACTGAATCTTTACTTATGCCTTTGGGGCTAGATTTGAACCATGTATATAAATGGCCATTGTGCCTATGTTTGGCCATGGAATTAGCCCAGTTGTGCTTGGCTTTGTTTCTAGGAATGTGGTTAAAAAATTTTGAAAACTATGTTAAATTTGGACTTAAAATAGTCCCAGAACTGCATGTTGAAAAGTGGTTGAAATGACCCGTAACTGTCCAATTGACCAGTACCTAAACCAAAAATGTCATTAAATAGAAAGTGTTAGTTTCCTAAGAACTAATGCTATGATAAATCATAACATATTAAACCATGAATTTTGGCAATAATAAGACTTAATATTATTTTGAAATTTTTCCTCGGTAGAGCCAAAATGTGGCTATACCAAACTAGATAAAAAATAAAGTATGTAATAAAAATTTTAACTGTCTATTTTTGGAAGATAAATATTATAAGAATGTTTTTGGTTAATAAATATACTTATATTGAGCTACTTGGCCCATTAGTTAGACACCCACTAGATGGGTTGACTAGTCAACTTAGGGTATTACAGCTGCTAGTTGTCTGATATTCAAGCAGTAATTCTATTAGTGGCTGGAGAGGTCTACGGACTAATCTCCATTATGTCACCCAATTGTTGATGGTGCTTTTTAGTGGTTAAGGAAGCCTACGAGATGATCTCTATTATGTCATCCAAATGTTAATGATATTTATTTGTGGTTAGGGAGGCCTACACACTTATCTCCATTATGTCACACAACTACTATTTACTTGTGTCTGGAGAAGCTATGGCTGATCTACATTATGGCATACATGCCAATGCAATAGCATAGGTCTAGGATGAGGACCATTGCACCAGTTTATTTTCCCTCTAGAACTAGTGTTTTTAAGTGTCATCTTCTTAGTTGAGCTAGTGAATTAAATTAAGTAAATAATCAGACTAATCATTGAAATAAGAATTAGGCATAATTGAACAGTATTTTTTGAGTTTTTGATAGAATGCAGGCTAACGGGTATTTTGGACATTTTACACATATGTTGTTAGATAAGTTGATTGATGTCAAATATGCATGCTATAAATGTAATAACAACTTTAAATAATATATGTGAGTCAAAAAGACTATTTCAGGACTTATAAATACCTTAGGGGTATTTTAGTAATTTGGTACCCTATTGTATAATTAAATTACATAAATTAAGTAAAAACCTATTATTAACTTCACAAGTATTAAATAATATATATCCATGATTAAAATGCTTGAAGTTCACCACTGAGTATCTCTTATACTCAGCATACCTATTTTGGTGCACATGTACTCCAAAGCAGAATCTTACCTCGAGAAACGTGTCAATAAGAGTTCAGAGGATAATTGAGAAGGAATAAGAAGTAAAGGTTGTACTATTATGATATCTATGTACTTGGTAGGAATTAGGTAGAACCATGTATTTAAGCTCTGAATATGTGATGTATATAAGTGACATAAATTGCTGATGTAAATATGTAGTTCTATATGTTTTTCTTATGAATATAGTTTTGACTATGGTGTGTGATGTGGATATGAGCTTGAGGCTTTATATATATGCTTGCTTTTATTTATGGCTTAAGGCTTGAGTTTGATGTGTGATAGTTGTTGATGTTAGGCTAAGACTGGGGGACTAGATGGGTCCAGGTGATGCGATAAAGTAATGTAGAAGTGTTTACAGGTGAACATTAATTTTGGGATAATGACCTAGGCAACCATTGTGTTGCCGAATTTTTAGATGGTACTAGCTTATGTTAGATTCCCTTTGCAATGGCTAAAGCATATTGATACTAACCTAAATGGATTATAGGAACTATCTAGAGTGATTTTGGATTCAGATAGAATTGTCTAAGGTAGAATAAGTAAAAGTTAAACGAATGACCGTAGGGGAAATTTTGGATGGGTACTATAGTGGGAAGTGCACCACTTATTAGGTTTCTTTGGGAATCTAGTAAGGGGTGTCACAATTTATCCTTGGTTTATAGAGAATGTGTGAAACCCTCTACTAGACTCCTGAAGAAATCTGACAGGCGATACACTTCCCACCAGGTTACCCATCCTGGAATTGCTTCAAGTGTGCACTCTTTAACACTTATGGACTATTTTAGAACTTTTATCAGATATTGCTTAGATTCTTAGTCTAACCCTTAAACATGGTCAGATATGGTATGACAGACTTAAAAAACCTATTTACAGGCATTCTACATGTTATAGAATATTAGGCAACACAACAGCTACCCGGGTGACATAACAAAATTTTTTTCACCTATAAAAATAATTTTAAAAACAACAATATCATTCAACCCTCTTTCTGGACCCTTCTAGTCCCCCAATCAACATTAACAAACATCATAAGCACACACAGGGCCTCAGGCCCATAGTTATCAAAAATCATCAAGCCAGACATTTACTTGTTTATATATATCACATTTATCCTTTATATATACAGATATAAGTAGCCTCTAAGCATGCTAAACCCATACCTACAATGTTTACATGAGTGCTAGCTAACAGAACAAAAGGGAAAGACTTTTTATACCCTTCAAAAAAAACTGTGCTGCTGCAGTACATGATCTCCGAGGCTGGACTGCTTATCTTTACAACCTGCATACCAAAACACTAGTACACTGAGTATGAAACTCAGTGGTGAATTTAAGGTATTAAAAACATGCTATATGCAATGGTTCACATATATTAACAATAAGACAGTCAATATGCAATGTGTGAATGGTGTATCAATTAATTCATGCAATTTAGATGCTATGCCACATATTCCTAATAATTACTAAAATGCCATTATAATAACTTCAATTAAATTAATCATTCAAGAACTTGCCATCAATCAATTCTGTATAGTAATTCAATTTAATTTATTAGACCCAACTAGATAGACTACACCTAAGACACTGAACCAAGAAGGAACTGAAAAGTTATGTAGTGGCCCACTTTTTAGACCCCAACCACTATATCAGCCTAGTCTGATAGTAGGGATCAACTCACTTAAACCTCCTAATGCCAGACAAGAGATTGCAGGGATTAGTTCATAGACCTCCTAATATCTGAAACAACTTAACCACTAATCATATTATGGATAGGAGGGATAAGTCCATAGACCTCTCAATATCTAAAAATTATAGCAAGAATTTTAGTGGATAGCAGGGGTCAATCCGTAGACCTCCTAATATCTAGATAATAATCACCATTAGACTCTTCTAAAGGATAGCAGGGTTCAGTCTGTAGACATCCCAATATCTTAAAAATCATTAGTATTTATCTAGCAGTTGCTAATCCCTAAGTTGATCAGTCAACCCACCTTATTTTATGTTCATTTATTTATTAAACATTATATTATAATATTTAGGAATGAAAAATAGATAATTATGAATTTTATTTGACAGTCAAATTTTAACTTGGACAGTTACATGTCATTTTTGGTCTTACCCAACAGTTATGGGTCCTTTTTTCTGAGTCATTTTAAGTTACTTTCTTAGGCATAATTAAGTCCATCCTAAGTCGATTCTAAGTCCAAATTTTAGTTCCATTTATGTTTATTTTAAATGTCCATTTTAGGTATACGTCCCTAAATTAATTTTTTGAGATAGTTATAGGTCATTTTCATTTTTGCATATGCCATTTTAGGTCTCAAATAAAACCCTTTTCATGCCATTTTTCAGTGCCATTTGCACCAATTTTCATACATATTCATAGGCCTAAAGCCAAGTCCAATTATATATCTCATATAACCTTAAAAGAGGCTTCAATTTATTCAACATAAACCTTACAAAAAAGTCCTAAAATGAGGGTGCCATTTACATACCAAATTAGTTTATTTTTAAGGTCAATTTCACTATGCCATTATAAGCAATTTTTAAATTCCTTTTTAACCACTTCTTAACCATAAAAGGTGTTCCAATATCTATGCATTTCATGCCTTATTACTCATGCTCATTCACTTAACTCATCAGAAATATACATTACACAAATCATGCCAAATGTGTTATGCCAATCTCATACAGACATGCCAGGCCATACCTTACTTTTCATGCCAATTTTGCCTTGCATACCTCTCAACTAATGTTTACCAATGGCCATGTACATGCTTTTCTCTATATTCAATCACACATACACATATCCAAGCATATTCAAGCATGCTTGTACACACACAATGCAAATATCATGCAAACCAAGCAATGAGATGCCTTATATATGCCTTTGCCACACTAAGCACACACACACACAAGCCTTGTTCATCAAATTCACCACATACCCTTATAATGCCATCATTAATGAGCCAATTTCTATAGAATATGCCAATGTTAACTTGCTATACACCTAGCCTATATCTCAAGGCAACCTTTTGGCCAACTTACATAAGATACTAACACTTCCATTTTTCACCATACATATGCATAATTCATGCATTTCTATATCAAATAAATTAGAAATCATATTAATCCCACCTTAATCAAGCCATACATACCACACACACTTAAACTACCCTCTTAACCAAGTGAGGATATACCCCTTCCATTTATTCTTTTCATCAAATCATCATCCAATTCATTCATTCCACACATAATTAGTACAACCACAAGCCTATTTCACAAATGCACATACTTCAACCATGAATTCCTTAACTTTCATACATGGTTCCTACACCTTTTACCCATGAAATCTAGATTACATACTTCCAATACTTTAAATTCACTTACCTCTTTAACAACCAAGGCTTATCCTACACTTCAAGCTATGAATGGCTTTGTTTCCCCCTCACTTTTCGTCATTCTTCATACACAGCTCCTCATCTTAGAAAATTCATAGAAAATTTTATAAATTTGCAAATGAAAATCCAAGACTATAGGTATTTTTAGAATGGCAAAATCCTCTAGGAAATAAATTAAAAAGGGTGAAAACACTTACATATAAAAAGTTGGTTTCTAAGAACTTTTATGTACACTTCTGTGCCTTTTGATTTTTTATTGAGTTCTATGGACTTCTATAGCCTCTAATCCCTTTAAAGATCAAATTATAACTTATTAAAGGAATTTTTAGTGGTAATTAGGGGTTGTTTTAGGCTTGAGAAGCCATGACAATGGTAAATTAGAGAAGGTAGTGGCATTGAGAAAGAAAGAAAGAAAGAAGAAAGGAGAAAATGGGTGGGTGGTAGGGTGGTAATGCTAAATAGGCATCTAGGTGTCACCCATAGATTTTATAATGACTGAGGTAGCTCGGGTGTGGACACATGCCACACGAGCTTCCCAAAATTGCTTGATTTTAATAGAAACTTTGGGAAATTTTTAACAATCACTCGAACCTCCAAAAATCATTATGTTTATTTTAAAAATCCTTAATTGGTCCCATTTAAAAGTTTATAAAATTTCATGACCAAATTCCCTCTACAGGACAGTAAACCAACTACCTCATTTTATGTGTAAAACCTAAAATTAAGGAAAAGTTGCAAAATGACCTCAAAATTTAAAAATCCTTCACTAGTGGACTCAGGGGAATTTTTAACCTTTAAGGTATGATATTTTTAGGTCTGTCCATGTATCTTAGGTCATTCTTAGCTCGAATCCATTTAAGCCTATAGCCTATTAGATTACTGCCTAAAATAATTTATTGGTTCTACTAAATCTTTAAAGTAGGCGATTTTTATCATTTTTAAGCCCCTCAAAGTTTCATAACCAGTACACCTTACCTCAGGCCTCATGAAGGTGACCTAGCACTTCGGGCACACTTTTCATAGAGCCTTAACTTATTGGGATTATAGAATGAGATCTATAAGTTAATGGGTATGCAGATGCTGGCTTTTAATTTGATAAGGATGACTATAAATCTCAATTCAAATATGTATACTTTATGTGTAGAGGAGTAGTTGTTTAGAAGAGTTCTAAATAGGATACGATTATGGATTCTACCACTAAAGTAGAATACATAATAACTTTTGATAGAGCTAAGGAAGCCATTTAGATTAAGAAGTTCATTATAGAACTTGGAGTTGTTCCAAGAATTATTAATTCAATACCTCTGTATTATGATAACAATGGGGCTATTGCACGAGCTCATGAACCATGATCTCATCAATGGTTTAAACATGTTCTTTAGCACTACCATCTGATAAGAGAGATCACTGGTAAATAAGATGTGAAAATTTAAAGGGTACCTATAGATTAAAACACAGGTGTTCCTCTAATAAAGGCATTATCACAAGAAAAGTTTGATCAACATGTAAATTCAATGAGAATTAAGTATATGGGTAATTGGCTCTAATACGAGTGGGAGATTGTTAGAAGTATGCCTTAGAGCTCATGTAATAGGGTAATATTCATGTATTTAAACCTTGTGAATTAATAAAATAAGGCATTTCTCTTTATATCATAGTACTTTTATATAATACTTATGTAATCCCCATAAGTTAAGGCTCTATGAACAGTACCTCTTAGGCTTGAAAAGTTTGCTCGAAGTGTCGTGTCACCTTCATGAGGCACGAGGTTAGGCATACTAGTCATGAAACCTTAAAGGGTTTGAAAATGATGAAAATGACTTAATTTAAAGATTTAGTAGAACTAATAAATTATTTTAGGTCGTAACCTAGTGGGCTATAGGCTCAAATGGATTTGGGTCGAGAATGACATGGGATATGCCTGAACAGATCTAAAAATACCATAACCTAAAGGTTAAAAATTCCCCTGAGTCCATTGGAGAAGGAATTTTTAAATTTTGAGGTTGTTTGCTAATTATCCTAAATTTTAGGTTTTGCATGTAAATCGAGGTAGTTAGTTAACTGTCTTGCCGAGGGAATTTGGCTGTGAAATTTTATGAGCCTTTAAATATGCCTAATCGAGGATTTATAAAATAGTACATGATGATTTTTAGAGATCTGAGTGATTTTTAAAATTCCCCGAAGTTTTTATCAAAACCCAGCATTTTTAGGAAGCTCGGGTGACATATGTCACCACTCGAGGCATCTCAACAACTATAAACACTCCTCCTTACCACCTAGAAACCCACTTGGCATGGGTTACTCCCCTCCACTTTCTTTCTTCTCTTTTCCCCTTCCTTTTCTCTATGCCTTCTCCTATTTTCTTCCTCTATTACCATGGCTTCCCAAGCCTAATTTGGCATCTAATTATCACTAAAAATTTAATTAGTTAGGCAATAATTACGTCTTGAAGGTTATGGAGGCCATAGATAATCATAGAATTCAAGAAAAATTAAGAAAGGCTAAGTGTGCATAGTAATAAGGTGAAAAATTCAAGTTCATATGCAAAGAGGGGTGTATGGAAGAACAAGGAGAAGTGAGGTTTAACATGGAGAATAAGGTGCCAAAGGGTGAGCAAGGCTCTATTTCAACTGTAGGTATGTGAATATAATGTATTTAAGGCATGCCATTTAGAATTCATGTGCAAATTATGTAGGAATAGTGTATGGAACTTGTAGTTATAGTGGTTAGTGTATGTAAAATGGTGTGTTATGCTTACATTGAGGTTAATTTCATGCTAAATGAATGATTTCTGTGATGATTTAGTGGAAAGAATGAGGGAAAGGTCATGGCCTCACTTTGGCCAAGAGGTTGGTATGTGTGTGTGGTATGTTTATTGCTTGAATTAGGTGGGAATTTAATGGTTTTAGTGTGTTTGATATGGAAATTAATGAATGGTGTGTGTGTATAGTGAAAAAGGGAAGTTTTGGTAGTGTTGCCTTAAATGGCCTAGAGGTACATTAAGTTGCCTTGGGTAGCAAGGTATGTGTATGGCATGGTAGTATGGGACATTAAATGGGAATTAGTATGTTAGGGATGGCATTATAGGTATAGGTGGTGATTTAGTGGAAAGTGCTTGTAGGCATGCTTTCTTGGTGTGGCCGAGGCATGTATAAGGCATGTCAAGGTTTAGTTTGCATGGCATATGGTGTGTGTGTGTGTGTATGCTTAAATGATGCCATTGTATGTGTATGGATGAGTAAATGTGAAAAAAAATGAATATGGCCATTAACAAGCTTTGGCCGAGAGGTATGTGAGGTAGGTTTGGCATGATATACATGTTATGGCATGGTCTATGTGTGTGAAATGGCATGGCATATTAAGCATGAAATGGGTGATGTGAATTTGGCATGAAGTATGTAAACATGTATAAGTAATGACGCATGAAAATGGATAAATATTGGTAAGGAATTAAAGGTTGGAATGAAGTTAAAAAGGGACTTGAAAATGGCTTAAAATAGCATGGTAAAATGGACCTAACATGGAACCTAAAATGGCATGAAACTTGACCTAAACTTTGGACATTTTATTATGGTTAAATTAAATGAATTTGAGATGTGTAATTAGATACAACTTTAGGCCTATGACAATGTGTGATAATGGATACAAATGGCATATGAAAAATGCTAAGGAAAGGACATATTTTGGAACTATAATTGTGTACACAAAACATCAAAATGGCATATAACTATCTAGGAAAAAGGACCTATGGACCCATACACTAAACTTTGCCTTGAACTTGGACATAATTGGACTTAAAATAATGGTTTAGATTAGACTTAACATGGATTTAAAATGTTGTTAAAAAATGACTCGTAACTATCCAGTAGGACAAAAAATGACTTGTAACTGTCTAAGTCAACTTTTGACTATCAAAATGAATGCATAATTGACTATTAATCAAACTTAAATATTATAAAATGATAATTAATAAATAAATGGACATAAAATAAGGTCAAATGGCCCATTAGTTAGACACCCACTAGATGGTTGATTGATTAACTTAGGGATTAGCAGCTACTAGATATTAGATGTTGATTTTCTAGATATTGAGAAGTCTACAGACTGATCCTTGCTATCCATTGAAGTTCCTTGCTGTGATTATTGGGATATTGGGAGGTCTACAGACTGAACCCTGCTATCCATATTGTGATTGGTGGTTGATTTGTTTGAGATATTAAGAGGTCTATAGATTAATCCCTGCTATCTTTTATCTAGTATTGGGAGGTTCAAGTGAACTTATCCCGACTATTAGACTATGCTAGTGTAACGGTCGGGGTCCAGAATATGGGACACTACACAAATGTTCAATTCCCTCTTAGTCCAGTGTCAATGTAGTCTATCTAGTCGAGCCTATTAAATTAAATTAAATTAATGTACAGACCTGATTAATGATAATTCATTAAATGGTTAAATAGATGAAATTTTTACAGTGGCATAATTGTAATTAAATGAATCGAGAGACTATTTAATTAGAATAATCTCTTGCATAAATTTAACCTTTGCATTGCATTTATAGCCTATTATTGCATTTGAATGCCTACATATGACATGTTTTTAATGCATTAGATTCACCACTGAGTTTTATACTTAGCATATCGGTGTTTTAGTGCGCAGGTTACAAAGGTAAGTAGTCTAGCCTCGAAGATTGTGCAGTGTAGTAACATAAACTGTGAAGGGTACAAAGATGTTTTTTTCTTTGTTTTGTTAGTTAGCACCCATGTAAACACTATAGGTTATAAGTTTAGCATGATTAGAGGCTTCTTGTGTCTGTATATAATGAAAGGATAGGTGTGATGTATATAAACAAGTTATCTATTTGAATGGCTTATTTTTATGTTTTTTGATGAATGTAGGCCTGAGCCCTTGTGTGTTTGTAATATGTTATTGATGTGTGATGAGGTTACTGAGGGGACTAAAAAGGTCTAGGAGAAGGTCTTAGGTTAAAAATGATATCAAAATTGCTTTTACAGGTGAAAAAAAATTTCAAAATGTCACCCGAGTAGCCGTTGTGCTACCTAATTTTCTATAACTTATAAAATGTCTATTAAATGGTTTTCTAGGCCTGTTATACCCCATATTAGAATGATTAAGTGCCTGACTAAGAAAACTAAGCAATATTTGATAGACGTATAAAACAATTTGTAAGTGTTAAGGAGCGTACGCTTAGAGCAATTTTGGGATAAGTGACCTGGTAGGAAGTGTATCTCTTGTTAGGTTTCTTAAGAAGTCTAGTAAGAGGTGTCACATTAGATGGTATCAGAGCATAGGTTATATGTTCATATATGTCTTAAATGAGTGCTAGTGTCTAGGGTTGTTTTCTCTGAATTGCTACACTGCTAAGAGTTTGATAGATCCTATTTCTTTTATAGTTAATCAAGATAAGCGATCAGATACACAAAGATCGGAGAGAGGAAATGGCTAGTTATGCCTCTACAATAGTTCAGGGGGGAGTTGGTAGTGTAGCCATACTAGAACTTACTGATGCTGCACACTAGCAGCAACCCCAAGCATAGCTATAGACACGAGAATCCCTAGCATTATTATAGTAGATAGTGGATCTGCTTATGCATACTGCAATTATTATTCCACCTCATCCACTAGCTCTAGTACCTCTTCCACCACTAGCTCCTTTACAGAAGATACCTTTAGAGAAGATTAAAAAGATAGGAGCTATAGATTTTTTAGGTACAAAAGAGGATGATGCAACATGAGAAGAGTACTAGTTAGGGAGAACCTTTAGAATTCTAGAACAACTAGAGTGTACAGAGGAAGAAAGATTAAAGTGTAAAACTTCTCTCCTTCAGGAAGAACAATTTCATTAGTGGGATACTATTAAGAAGAGGAAGGCAACAATAAATCTCACCTAGGAGTTCTTCTTAATAGAGTTCATGAAGAGATATATTCCAAATTCAAACAAGGATAAGAAGAGGTAGGAGTTTCTAGATTTGAGACAAGGTAGGAGAATAGTGTCAGAATATGAAAAGGATTTCAAAAGGCTAATAAGATATGCTGAGGAGTTCATTCCTAATGAAAAGGAAAAATGTAAGAGATTTCTAAACGGTTTGAATGTAGAACTGAGGATGTAGATAGCTAACCCGATGGTTATAGATTTGGTAGTCTTAGTAGCATCTGCATATGATATGGAAGAGATGGTACAAGAGAAGAGGGATTTCTTTTAAAAGAAGAGATAGTTCACTACTAGGCAGTCTAATACAGCCCCAGGTGGTAGTAAGAAAAGAAGAGAAACACAGTTTCAATCTAAATTAGTGCATCAGGCATAGAGGTAGACTTAATCCCAGAGGTTCGAGTAGGCTTTTACAGTTAGACCTCAACCACCTCTATGAGCCTCTAGTGCATCGAGACTAGCAGGCAATAAAAATGGAACCTTGACTTGCAATACTTGTAACAAGAGACACTGGGGGCAATATTGGTTGAGTAGAAAGGGAGATTACTTTACTTGTAGTGCCTGAGATCATTACCATAGAGAGTGTCCTCAGAGATAGCCAGAGGGTGCTTGTACCTAGGCATTTACAATAGCATCTCAGAGTAGAGGATAGAGGTAGGGCAAAGGGAATCAGCCTAATGCTAGTCAGGGGATAGGATCATAAGGTCATGAAAAAGTAACAAACCCAGATGTCATTACTGGTATGTTCCACTTATTTAATGTTCCAATTTTGGCATTTATAGACCTATGATCTACACACTCTTATGTATGCACTACATAAGCACATGATAGAGGACTGAAACCTGAGCATGTAAACATAGACATTCAAGTCAGTAGTCCTATAGGTTAAAGTGTGAATGTGAACCGGGTGTATAGGTAGTGTCTATTAGTAATTCATGGATATTTTTTTCCTGTTAATTTGATTGAGTTACCTTTCTATGAATTCGATGTGATTTTGGGAATAGATTGGATATCTCAACACCGAGCTATAGTGGATTGTAAACAGAAGAAGTTGACCCCTTCAGACTATAGAAGGAAATGCAGTGATAATTGTGAGTGAGAGAAACCTTTTGAATAATCTCATTTTGGCTATTAAAGTAAGAAAACTCATTCGTAAAAGGTATGAAGCCTACCTAGCACATGTCATTGACACCAATACTTCCACTCTAAACCTTGAATAAATCCTAATAGTTTTTGAATTCCTTGATGTGTTGCCAGGGTTGCCTCCATAGAGAGAGCTTGATTTTGAGATTGAGGTGTATCATGGTATAACTCCTATGTCTATTACCCCATATAGAATGGCATCTACAAAGTTGAAAGAATTGAAAGTGCAATTACAAGATCCGTTAAATAAGGGTTTTATTAGAACAGTATGTCACCTTAAGGAGCCCCTTTTTTATTTGTGAAAAAGAAAAATGGGTCACTTTAGTTTTGCATTGATTATAAATAGCTGAATAAAGTGACAATAAAGAATAAATATCCCTTACCCAGAATAGATGATCTCTTTGACCAGTTAAGAGGTGCAGGTGTATTTTCCAAGATTGATTTGAGATCTGGGTACTATCAGTTGAGAATTAAGGAAGTTGATATTCCTAAAATTGCTTTAAAGACTTGATACAAGCATTATGAGTTCTTAGTGATGCCATTTGGGCTCATGATCTAATGAATAGAGCATTTCAACCATACCTAGATCAGTTTGTTATGGAATTTATTGATGATATCCTTGTGTATTCTAGGACCAGAAAAGAACATGAACAACATCTCAGGGTTGTGTTATAGACTCTAAGGGAGAAATAGTTATATGCCAAGTTGAGCAAGTGTGAATTCTAGCTAAATGAAGTAAATTTTCTAGGATATGTAGTATCAATAAAATGGATTAGAGTAGCCCCCTACAAGGTCATGGCAGTATTAGAATGGAAACCTCCAAGGAATGTGATAGAGATACAGAGTTTCTTA
>CANXYI011160566.1:0-17193 GCA_948208565.1 Hura crepitans
TTAAGAGCTCATTCATAAGGTAAGATCTGAGGCCTCCTAATGTATACATAGCATTCATTCATAATGTTTATACAAACCCATAATCTCCCATAGTTGGTCGCATGTGAAGTGATTCCATGTAATCCCTATATTGATTATAAGAGTAGGTTATCATTTTGAACCATTTTTATTATGCATGATTAATTATCTTTATAATGTGATTGCTCTGTGATTATAACTCTAAATGGATAAACTTATCTTGAGGCTTGTTTACATCGACATGAACTAAATATATTGATATGTGTGCAACTTGACATTTGTGCGGACTGTTATCCAACATTGTTTTAATTATCTTTTATGCATTGTGCACTATATTTGCCATACTAACATACCTATATATTGTTATCTCATATGATTATTATTCTCTATGGTATGAATATCATTGGTATGATAGAACTAATATGTGGTCTGTACGGACTCCCTTTCACAATGACCATAGTCCATACGGATGATTTTGCTTTATATATATTTGTTGTCGTATAGTTCGCACAGACTCCTTTTTGTAAAGGATTTAGTCCGTACGGATAGTTATGCTTTATGTGTATTCATGCTATTTTATAGTTTGCACAGACCCTCTCTCATAAGGACCATAGTTTGTATAGACATCTATTTGTAATCTAATACTTGTAAATACATGTGTTAGTTTATATGTTCTCTACGATCAATAAATCTATAGTTTTCCTAGTGATAATTCTCCTTAAGCATGCATCATGATTCATTCATTGTTTATGTTAAATAATAAGTGTGGCAAGCTTACCCTTTTTTTGAGTCTTTACGGACCACTATTTGGTATTATTAACCTTTTTCTTTGAATTGTGCAAAAGTGGCCATTCTTATTGGATTGGAAGTCCGGATAGATAAGTTAGCCATAACATAATATAGTCCACATAGATGTATACTAGAGTATTATTAAGTCCATATGGACCTGACAACATGGAGATGGGACCAATTATATACCTTGTATTATCTCATTTGGTTTTGTACCCTTTTATTTCTCTTGATTATTTGGGTTGTAATAGGTAGTTTAATAACTTGTTTTACACACCAAAAGCCTAAACATCACATTAATGGTTTTCTACATAATTAATTGGTGTTTTCATAATAAAATGATTTTGAGTTTTCCTTAATAAAAGTCAAATGAAAAATTTATTTTAACAAAGGCCAATCTCCTAGAGATGGGAGTTGGGCAATTACTACTGATTCCTATGGAATTATAGGTAGTTGTTAGGTCAAGCAACCATTTATAAATGACTTGATTTTTAGCTGTTAATACACAATTATGCTTGTAGTATATTTTTAATATTGCCACTTATTTCTCTAAGTGAAAAGGTGACATAAACACATTAATTAAATGCTTGCTTACATGATACGAGATTGATAAATGTTAAAATATAAAGGAAGGTATATTATCGGGGCATAAATAAGATCTAATTCTAAACTCTTTCATGGCAAAGGATCAATGATCCTAGTGTAAAGCTAGGTGGCAACTCTAAATTCTAATCAATCTCATCCCCAGTAAAATACAATAAATCTACAGTTAGCTATGGATATTGCTCTTAAGAAATTTTGTCCTCAAAATTTACGTATTTCAAATAGCTATGGATATTTCTCTCTCATCTACTGTTCACTTTCCCATATTGCTTTTTGTGGCCCGTGGTGCTTCCATAACACCTTCACTAGTGGCACTATCTTGTTGTGTAACTTTCATACTTCTCAAGATAAGATCTGAACTTGCTCTTCTTCATATGATAGATCTAGTTGCACTTATATTTCTTCTTGTGAAAGCACATGTGAAGGATTTGGTCTATACTTTCTCAGCATTGAAACATGGAACACATCATGAATTTGTTGTAACATAGGAGGTAATGCCAGTCTATATGCTACTAGTTCAACCCTTTCAATCACTTTATAAGGATTGATGAATTTAGGGATTAACTTACCCTTCTTACCAAATCAAAGCATCTTTTTCCATGGTGATACCTTCAGAAAAACTTTATCACTGACTTCATATTAAATAGGCTTCGTTTTCATATCTGTATAGGATTTTTGTCTATATATTGCTACTTTTAGTCGATCTCTAATGATCCTAACTTTTTCCTCTGTATCTATGATTAGGTCTAATCCTATTAGCTTGGTTTTTCCCAATTCTATCCAACACAATGGGGTTCTACATTTTCTCTCATATAGTGCTTCATAAGTTGCCATTCCTACACTCGTCTGGTGGCTATTATTGTATGCAAACTCTATTAGTGATAGGTACATGTCCCAATTGCCCTTGAACTCAATTGTACAGCTTCTCAACATGTCTTCTAATACCTAGATCTCCTATTCTGATTGGCCATCCATTTATGGGTGGAATGCCTAACTAAAAGTAAGTCAAGTACCCAAGGCATCATGCAGCTTCTTTTAAAATCTAGATGTGAACCTCGGGTCCGCAGTGCCACTCCATATTGCTGTAGTTATTGCCTCATAGTTCTTTCATCTATATCATTCCCATTATTCTCTAACAATTGTCTTTCCCTCTTAACTACGACTTGTACTTAATTGAATCACAATAGTAAAGGAACTTAAGACACCTTTACCTAGAAATATCTACACCCACTGCTACTAACCGTTCCGTTTCTATAATAACTTGATCCCCCTTCATCGTCCACACATGACTTTCCACTTCATCTATTATAGTTAGTAGCACGATAGCTTTATTTATCGACAACCCTCTAAACACCTATATAGTCCCTCTCGCATGCCTCTCTTACTGCTAAATTAATTCGTGCTGCTAGAATTTTTGTTGTTATTCTTTTTTCTCATTCTCTATTATTCTTTATCTCCCTTACTGAGTTTTCATTGATTAATGATTTCTTGTTGCTCCCATATCCTTGTCTCTCTTTTCTTTTCTTTTCTTCCCCTTTTTTTTCATGGCTTGCAACTTAATCTTTTCCATAAATTAATTTATATTGTTACCAAAAATTCTAAAAACTTACCGACTCATTAAGTGGGTTGTATTTCCCTTTCCTAAATTGCTTGTAGTTTATCATCATCATCATCATCATCATCATCAACTTCATCTTCATCATCATCATCATCATCATCATCATCATCATCATCATCATCATCATCATCATTATTGTTAGCATTATTATTATTATTATTCCCTTCATAAATAAATACCTAATTTCCCTTCATTATATCTGTATAATTGTCAATTTTTTATTAATTCCATACAAATATCCTAATTTTAATTAACTTATCATAATATTATTTCCCCCTTTGCGCTAATAAAATCTTCTTAAGCTTATTAATTTCATCTCTCTTTATTAAATCTATTTTAGAAATTGAGCTTGCCAATCAGTTTGCCAAGCTTAGAGTGTTGTGGGTGTGACACAGCTGCTGCGAGGTCTAACAAAACCACTGCACATATTTCTATTTGGGTGTAGCTGTCAGGAGGTTCAATAGGACCACTGCACATATATATTGATGATGTTGATACTTATGTGGATATAGCCGTTAAAAGGTCCAACAGAACCACTGCACATATTATAAAATGGGTGTAGCTACCAAGAGGTTCAATAGGGCCACTGCACACTTATATTGAAATGATATGCTAGTACAACAACCGTTGTGACATCCCCTACTAGATTTTTGGAGAAACCTGATAAGTGATACATTCCCACTATGTCACCCATCTTGAAATTGCTATAGACCTGTATTCATTTAACACTTACAAATTTTTCATTATCTAGATAGATATAGCCTAGATCTTCTATCTATCACTTAGACTTCATTATTAAGGATTAATATAACCTAAAAACTCATATGTCAGTCCATTATAGATTTTATAAAAAGTTGGGTAGCACAACGACTACTCAGGTGACATTCTAAAAATTGACCTATAAAAAAAACACTTCTAATAACCTCAATTAAATATCTTGTCACCTTCTAGTCCTCAATCATTATCAATAAATCAATCATAAATAGTCAATTATCACTTAAGCCTCAAGCCCATAAACAACAAAATCAGACAAAAATTAAACCATTTAGATCCACAGGCCTATTTATATGCATCACATGATTAAATAAATATTATAGACACTAGCAGCTCTTAAACTTGCTAAACTCGTAACCTATAGTATTTACATGAGTGCCTACTAAAACCATTAAAATAGTAAATATCTTATACTCTTTAGTGCCTCTACTACTACACTGCACAAAGCTAGAGGCTGGATAGCTACTTGTTGTTACCTATGCACCAAACACTAGTACACTATGTATAAAACTCAGTGGTGAATTTGAAAGAATAAAAAAATGTCACTATAGGCACACAGATGATCAGACATGCTATAGATGTATAAATACAACGCATATAACCCATGTAGCAAAATAATATTATTTTATTAAACAAGTTACAAAATAATATTATTTTATTACCCAGTCTAACCATTCATTTTAATATACTTAAGCCATTCTAGTCTATCAATAATTTATGTATCACTATTATCTATCATCAGGTACAATATTTAATTTATTAAGTAGGACTAATTAGGTAGACTACATTTTAAGACACTGAACCAAAAGGGAAATCAAATCATGTAGTGGCCCTACATTTTAAACCTCAAGCTCCACACTAACCCTAATGCAGTGGCCCATCTTGTGGACCCTGACCGGTGCACTGGCCTAGCCAGATGGTAGGGGCCCAGATCTCCCTAGTACTAGACAAATACATATATCATTATCTCATCATGGCGCATTATCAATATCATAGTGCAGTGGTCTATCTTGTGGACCCCGATCGTTGCATGGGCCTAGTCTGACAAATAGACAATAATATCAACAACATAGCGTAGTGGCCTATCTTATGCACCCTAACTGTTGCACTAGCCTTCTCTAATAAATAGACTAATATAATCAAATCATAGTACAGTGGCCCATTTGGTAGACCGTGACCACTGCATTGGCTTAGTCTAATAAATAGACAAATATCAAGTAGCTCCTAATCCCTAGTTGACTGGTTAATCCATCTAGTGGGTGTCTAACCAATGGGCCAATAGTCTCTTATTTATGTTTATTTGATTACTGATTATCACTTTAAAAAAATTATAACCCATTGACATACAGTTACTAATTTATTTCTACAGTCCAATTATAGCCGGACAGTTATAGGTCAGTTCATTACCGGACAGTTATAAGTCTAATTTTTAAAAGAGTAATTTAAGTCCCTTACTTAGGAATTCAAAAGTCCACTTTAAGCCTAATTCTATATCATAATTCAAGCCCTATTATATGTCTATTATAGATCTCAAATAAGTGACATTCATATACACAAAATTTATAGGACAGTTACATGTCATTTCTACTTTTCAAGTACATTGTTATGGGTCATTTTCCATAACATACTAGGCATTTTTCCATGCCACATTGACATGCCATTTTGGGCCACAATTTCTTTTATTCCATTCAACCCAATAAGGTAACCATAATGGCCTCACATTGCTACTAAAAGTAAGTACACAAAGTCCATAATTTAGGTTCAATTTTATGCCATAATAGGTCACTCTTATAAGCCATTTTTGTACATGCCTTACAACAAAATTTCCAAGCCATTTCTTACACCAATTCCTAATACCTTTTTCTTACATTAACTTGTCATATTACGTGCCATGTATCCATGCATGGTTACACATACTTCATGCCAATTCCATGCCATAAATCACATGCTCATGATGTCATGCCATTCATGCATATCACATACCATATTTACCATACCTACCATCACATATATAACTCTCAGCCATAGCTTATTTATAAGCATACACATGCATTTTTCCATAATTCACCCCACATACATGTCATATACCATAATCCTAGCATGCACAAATGACATATCAAATTTGCCATGCCATGACACACCATGCATATGTCTCGACTATACATGTCACACACATATACATGCTTTTTTTCATCAAATTCATCACATACACATACATTTCCATGCCAACACATAAATTCCACCATGATTCACATACCAAACACACTATTTACATGCTAAAATCCTCACTTACCCTTCTTAACCATCACAACCTCATAACCATACCTACATTTTCTCATCAATTACATCATATACACCAATATATCCTAACTAACCATGTCCATTCACATTACATACACCATTAACCATGCCATACACATGACTTACAAGCCATGAAACATCACTAAACCTCTCGGCCACATTTAGTATCTCTTATGTTCATGCATTTTCTCACCACACATACATACCTATCATATATTTTCATATCATACACACCATACATATCAATATCCATCACATACACATATTATACCAAGCAAATCCCATCTCATGACATAAAGCACACCTCCCAGCCAAAAGGAGATTATGGCCTTACATCTATTTTCATCATCAATTCAACATAAAAACCACTAAATTGATACACAACCAATATCACACTAAACCTATATCCATAATTCCCACATAAATCATACTTAAATTATAACTTCCCTGCACTAAATCATGGTAATTCACAAGTAACTCAACATGGCATATTCCTATTCAATTAAATTCACATACCTATGTCACCTTTGAAGTCTTTCCTACACTAAAGGAGCTTTATTTCCCTTCTTGCATATCCTTCTATCCCACACCTACATACATACCCATCTAACTTAGAAATATCATGAAAATTTCTATATGTCTCCAATTGAAAATCTAAGAATATGGGTGCTCTTAGGATGATAAAATACCCTTGGAAGAAAAATAAAAAGTGGAAAAGAACACTTACACATAAACTTGAATTTTTGCTACGCCTTCATGTATACTTAGGTTTCCTTAAATTTTCTTGACTCCTATGGTTGCTTATGGTGTCTACAAGCTTTATGGATCACTTCTTCATCAACTAAGGGAATTTTTTATGGTAAAATATAGTGTAATTAGAGCTTGAATTGGACAAAAATGGTGGCCTAGAAGAAAGAGTGGCATCAGCCATAAAGGGAGAGGGAGGAGGGGAAATGGTGAGGTGTCACTTAGTGGCCCTCCCCACTCACATGCACCTTATATAGTGAGGCTGAGGTTAGTTGGGTGGTGACAAGTGTCACCTGAGTGCCCTAAAATCTTGATTTTTCTTGGGAATTTTGAGAAATTTTAAAAATTCATTTAGACCTTAAAAATTGTTATGTTAGTTTCAAAAATCCTTAATTAGGCCTATTTAAGGGCCCGTAAAATCTCGGGTCAAAATTCATTCTATAGGACAGTTAATCAATTCCTCAATTTACATGAAAATCTCAAAATTAAGGAAAAATAGCAAACAACCTAAAAAAATTGAAATTCCCTAACAAATGGTCTCAGGGGAATTTTTTACCTTTAGGGAATGACACTTTTAGGTTTGTTTGGGCATGTCTCGAGTCATTCCTAGCCCAAGTCCATTTGAGCCTGTGACCCACTAGATTTTAGCCTAAAATAATTTATTGGTTCTGTTAAATTTTTAAATTAAGTCTTTTTCATCATTTTATGGCCAGTCAAAGTTTCATGACTAATACACCCCATCTCGATCCTTGTGAGGGTACCCTAGCACTTCGAGAACCCTATTCGAGCCTTAAAGGTACTATTCATGGAGCCTCAACTTACAGGTGTCACAATTCTTCCCCTTTTAAAAAATTGTCCTTGAAATTACCTAATGTAAAAAAATGTGGGTAATGAGACTTCATTTGCTCCTTAGCTTCCCATGTAGCCTCTTTCATGTTGTGATGTTTTCATAACACTTTGACCAATGGTATAGCTTTATTTCTTAATTGCTTAACTTTTATGGCTAGGATCTGTACTAGATCTTCTTCATAGCTCAGATCTAGCTGGACTTTAATCTCTTCTGCTGATATTACATGTGAAGGATCTGATATGTACCGCCTAAGCATTGAGACATGGAGTACATTATGGATCTATTGTAACTCATGTGGCAAAGCTAACCCGTATGCCAATGGTCCTACCCTTTCTATAAGTCCATAAAGACTAATGAATCTGGGACTCAACATCCCCTTTTTACCAAACCTGAGTACTTTATTCCATGGTGATACTTTCAAAAATAACATTTTACCCACTCTATACTCAATATCTATCATTTTTAAGTTAGCATAAGACTTATGCCTATTTGTGGCAACCTTCAATCTCTCTTAAATAAGCTTGACTTTATCCTCTACATCTCTGATCAGATCAATACCTGTAATTTTACTTTCACCAACTTCACTCTAACATAGAGGAGCTCTACACCTTTTGCGATACAATGCCCCATAAGGTGCCATGCCTAAATTGGCTTGATAAATATTATTGTACGCAAATTTAGCAAAACACAAGTACTGATCCCACCTACCTTTAAACTCAATAGCACAGCTACATAGCATATCCTCTAACACTTGTATCACCCTTTCTAACTGTCCATCTATCCGAGGGTGGAAAGCTATACTGTAGGTTAATCTTGTGCCTAAAGCTTTATAAAACTTCTTCTAAAACCTATAAGTAAACCTAGGGTCTATGTTAGAAATAATAGCCACTGGCACACCATGGAGTCTCACAGTCTCATCTATATATTATTTTGCCAGTTTCTCTAGGGAATAATCCATTCTGATAAGAATAAAGTGTGTGGTCATAGTCAATCTGTCTACAAACACCCACACAACATCACATTTATTTTTGGTCATAGGTAGTCCCATTACAAAGTCTATTGTAACCTTTTCCCACTTCTATTTTGGTATTGCTATAGGATATAGCAATTCAGAAGGAACCTGATGCTTAGCTTTTGCCTATTGGCATGTTAGACATCTGGCCAAGTATTTTCTTACATCTCTCTTCATCCCTGACCACCAATAGTGAGGCTTTAAGTCTAAATATATCTTTATACTGCCAAGGTGCATAGAATAAAGAGCCTTATATGCTTCCTTCAGTATTTATAACCTCAAGCCATTGGTACTAGGTACACACAACCTTCTATGGTAATACAAATATTCATCTTCACTTAATTCAAACCATGTGGCCTTCCCCTTTTTGACTTTGCTTGTAATCTGCACCAACTGTCCATCCTTACCCTATGCCTCCTTTGTCTACTATTTAAAGTCTAGTTTAATTTGTTACTTTGCTAAGATAGCATTTTCCTCTATGTACCTTAGTCTAGCATTCATGGCTTTTAGTGTTACCATGAACTTTCTGCTCAGTACATCTACAACCACATTGGCTTTCCCTAGATGATAGTTTATTAGACAATCATAATCTTTTATTAGTTCTAGCCATCTTCTCTATCTCAAGTTTAACTCCTTCTAGGTAAGGAGATATTTCAAACTCTTGTTGTCTGTATAAATATAACATTTCTCACCATACAGGTGATGTCTCTAAATTTTCAAGGTAAGAATAATGGCAGCTAGTTCCAAATCATGGGTAGGATAATTCCTCTCATGTGGTTCAACTATCTTGAAGCACATACTACCACTTTTCCTTCTTGTATTAGCACACAACCCAATCTATTAAGTGAGGCATCATTGTATACAACAAAATGCTTACCCTGTTCAGGCTAAATTAGGATAGGAGTTTTTACTATCATCTTTTTTAGCTTATTAAAACTTTCTTGGCATTTATCATCCCACTCAAATTTCACATTCTTTCTGATCAACCTTATCATAGGTGCTACAATCATTGAGAACCCTTTCACAAACCTTCTATAATCCCTAGCTAATCCTAAAAAAAACTCAGTACTTCTATCACATTTCTTGATGGTTCCCATTCTATCACTACTTTAACCTTGCTAGGATCAACTCTGATACCTTCTACTGACACTATAAGGCCTAGGAAAGCCACTTCATTCAGCCAGAATTCACATTTACTCAACTTGGCATACAACTATTTCTCTCTTAGAGTATGTAACGTAACCCTGAGGTGTTGTTTATGTTCTTCTCTCATCTTAGAGTATACCAAAATATCATCAATAAAGACTACCACAAACTAATCTAGGTATGGTTGAAATACCATGTTTATTAGGTCCATAAAAGCTACTGGAGCTTTTGTGAGTCCAAATGGCATCACTAGGAACTCATAATGCCTATATCTAGTCCTAAAAGTAGTTTTAGGAATATCAACCTCTTTAATTCTTAGCTGATGGTACCCTGATCTCAAATAAATCTTGGTAAAGATACCGACACCTCAAAGCTAATCAAAAAGATTATTAATTATAGGCAGAGGGTATTTATTTTTCATAGTCACTTTATTTAACTACCTATAATTAATACACAATCGGCGTGACCCATCTCTCTTCTTCACAAAAACACAGGTGCTCCCCATGGGGAAGTTCTAGGTCAGATGAAACCCTTATCTAACAAGTCTTCCAACTGCACCTTCAGTTCCTTCAACTTAGTAGGTGCCATTCTATAAGGAGTGATGGATACAGGAGTTATACCAGTATACACCTCAATTTCAAAGTCAAGTTCCCTCTATGGAGGTAATCTTGGTAGCTCATCAGGAAAAATATTAAGAAATTCAAAAACTATTAGGATCTGCTCAAGGCTCGAAGTAGAAGTATTAGTGTTAATGACATGGGCTATGTATGCCTCACAACCTTTATGAATGAGTCTTCTTGCTGTAACAGCTGAGATGAGATTATTTAAAAAAACTTTTCTCACCCACAACTATCACTTCCTATCCCTTTGCAATCTGGAAGGTCAATTTCTTATGTTTATAATCAACTACAACCCAGTGTTTAGATAACTAATCCATTATTAGGATAACATCAAATTCATGGAAGGGTAGTTCAATTATATCAGTAGGAAACAATTGTTCATGAATTACCAATAGAAAGTGTTTGTATACTTTGTTTACAATTGCACTCTGTCCTATGGGATTTCTGACTTAGATATCTAAGTCTAAAAGTTTTAGTTCTAGTCCTCTATCATATGCTTAAGAAGTGCATACATAAGAATGCGTAGATCCTGGGTCTATTAATGCCAAAACTAAAACATCAAATAAATAAAAAGTACCAGTAATGACATCTAGAGCTCCTGCTTTTTCACGAGCCCTGATTGCATACTGTTTAGTTGGTGTACGGGCTTCTGACCTTGTCCCCTAACTACTGCTATAGGCTAATCACCTCTAGTCTATCTTTGCACCCTACTCTGAAGTGCTGTTGATGCCTAGGTATGGGCATCCTCTATATATCTCTAAAGATGCTGCCTTTTGTAATAATCTCTAGACCCACAAATAAAACATCCCCTTATTTTGGCCTATCTACATTGACCCTAGTGTCTTATATTGCATATGCCATAGTTCAAGGGTGTGTTCCTGGCCCCTATTACTGGAGCACTAGTAATTGGCTTTAATGGTCTGGGTCTAGATACTGAAGCTTGCCCAGATCTCTATGGTTGAGGTGGTCTATGTGTTTGATAACCTAGATGAGATTGAGTTTCTCTTTGGCTTTTTTTAGCTCCTAAGGCTGAACTAGATTGCCCTGCAATGAACTGTCTTTTTCTCTAGAAAACCTTTCTTTTCTCTTTTGCCATTTCCTCTATGTCATATGAAGCTGACACTAGAGCTGAGAAATCTCTTATTTTTTTAGTGGAGATTTATATTGTCAACTCTACATTGAGGCCCTTTTCAAACCTCTTACATTTTTCTTCCTCGATAAGGATAAATTCCTTTGCATATCTACTGAGTCTAGGAAAGTCCTTCTCGTACTCAGACTAATCTCCTACCCTATTTTAGCTTAAAAAACTCCTGTCTCTTTTTATCTTTATAAGATTCAAGTATATATCTCTTTCTAAACTCCTCCTAAAAGAACTCTCAAGTAAGGTCTGCTGGTGTCTATCTTTTCTTAATAGAGTCCCACTAGTGGAATGCCTGTTCCTGAGAAGAGAAGTAGTGCACTTCAAGCTTTCCTCTGCTATGCATTCTAATTATTCCAGTATCCTCAATGTCCTCTCTAGCCAGTATTCTACTTTTACTACATCATCTCCTCTAGCTTCTAAGAAATCTACAGCCCTTATTTTCTTTACTCTCTCTAGGTATGTCTTCTGTAGTGCAACTAAGGGTAGAGGTGGAGGAACTAGAGCTAGTGGAGGTACTAGAGCTGGTGGTAGAGGTGGGACTGTTGTTGTGGTATGTTTGAGCAAATCCACTATCTATTGTAACAACACCGAGGATGCTTGTGTTTGTGGTTGTGCTTAAGGTTATGGCCTATGTGTAGCATCACTAGGCTCAGGCATGGCTGCACTACCTATTCCTTGTATAGTGGTAAGAGCATAATTAGTACTTCCTTTACCCATTCTTCTGGCACTCTATCACTTATCTTGATTAACTACAAAACATATAAAACCTATCAGCCTCATTATAGTGTAGCATATCAGAGAAATAAATTCCTAGACACTGGCTCTCATTAAAAAACCTAAGACCATTTAACCTATGCTCTGATACCACCCGCTGTGATACCCCCTACCAGATTTCTAAAGAAACCTGATAGGCGATGCACTTCCCACTAAGTCACCTATCATGAAATTGTTATAAACCCGTAATCATTTAACACTTATAGATTGTTCATTATCTAGATAGATATAGCCTAAATCCTTTACCTATGATATAGACATCATTGTACAGGATTTATATAACCTAAAAATTCATCTATCAGTCTATTATAGATTTTATAGAAGTTCGGCAACACAATGGCTACTTGGGTGACATTTTAAAAATTTTCAACTGTAAAAAAAACACTTCTAATAACCTCAATTAAACATCTTGTCACATTCTAGACCCTTCTGGTCCTCAATCATCATCAACAAATCAACCACAAATAGTCAATCATCACTCAAGCCTCAGGCCCATAAACATCAAAATTAGATAGAAATTAAACCATTGAGGTCCACAGGCCTATTTATAGACATCACATGATTAACTTAATATTACAGACACTTGCAGCTCTTAAACTTGCTAAACCCATAACCTCCAATATTTACATAAGTGCCTACTAAAACCATTAAAATAGTACAAAATTTGATACCCTTCAGTGCCTCTACTGCTACACTACATAAAGTTTAAGGCTGGACTGCTACTTGCTTTTACCAGTGCACTAAACACTGGTACACTAAGTATGAAACTCAGTGGGGAATTTGAAAGAATAAAAACATGTCACCACAGGCTCACAAATAATCAGACATGCTATAAATGTATGAATGTGACACATATAATCTATGTAGCAAAATAATATTATTTCATTAAACATGTTACAAAATAATATTATTTTATTACCCAGTCTAACCATTCATTTTATTATACTTAAGCCATTCTAGTCTATCAATAATTTATGTATCATTATTATCTATCATCAGGTATATTATTTAATTTATTATGTAGGCCTAACTAGGTAGACTACACTTTAAGATGCTAAACTAAGAGAGAAATCAAACTATGCAGTGCCCTGCATTTTGGACCTCGAGCTCCACACCAGCCCTAGTGCAGTGGCCCATCTTGTGAACCCCAACAACTGTACTAGCCTAGTCTAATAGTAGGAGCCTGGATCTCTCTAGTACTAGAAAATTAGATAAATCATTATCTCATCATGGCACATATCAATATCATAGTGCAATGGCCTATCTTATAGACCTCAACCATCGCACCGGCCTATTCTGATAAACAAACAATAATATCAACAACATAATGCAGTGGCCCATCTTATGGATCTTGATTACTGCACCATCCTATTCTAATAAATAGACAAATATAATCAAATCATAGTGCAGTGGCCCATCCTATGGACACCGACCACTGCACCTGCCTGGTTTAATAAGCAGACAAATATCGAGCAGCTACTCATCCCTAGTTGATCGGTCAACCCATCCAGTGGGTGTCTAACTAATAGACCAATAGTCTTTTATTTACATTTATTTTATTACTAATCATCACTTTAAAATATTTATAATCCATTGATAGACAATTACTAATTTATTTCTACAGTCCAATTTTAGCCGGACAATTATAGGTCTAATTTTTAAAAGAGTAATTTAAGTTATTTACTTAGGCATTCATAAGTCCACTTTAGGCCTAGTTCTATATCATAATTTAAGCCCAATTATATGTCCATTATAGATCTCAAATAAGTGACATTCATATAGACACAATTTATAGGACAGTTATAGGTCATTTCTAATTTTCAAGTACACTGTTACGGGTCATTTTCCATAACATACTAGGCATTTTTCCATGCCATTCTGGGCCACAATTTCTTTTATTCAATTCAACCCAATAAGGCAACCACAATAGCCACACATTGCCACTAAAAATAAGTACACAAAGTCCACAGTTTAGGTTCAATTTCATGCCATAATAGGTCACTCTTATAGGCCATTTTTGTACATGCCTTATAACCAAATTTCCAAGCCATTTCTTACACCAATTCTTAATACCTTTTTCTTACATTAACTTGTCATATTACATGCCCTATTTCAATGCATGGTTACACATACTTCATGCCAATTGCATGCCATAAATCACATGCTCATGATGTCATGCCATTTACGCACATCACATAACATGACATACCATATTTACCATACCTACCATGGCATATATACCTCTCAGCCATAGCTTGTTTATAAGCATACACATGCATTTTTCCATAATTCACCCCACATACATGCCATATACCATAATCTTAGCATGTACACACATGCACACATGACATATCAACCATGCCATGTAATGACGCACCATGCGTATGTCACAGCCATACTTGTCACACACATATACATGCTTTGTTTCATCACATTCACCACATACACATACATTTCCATGCCAACACATAAATTCCACCATGATTCACATACCACACACACTATTTACATGCCAAAATCCTCACCTACCTTTCTAGGCCATCACAACCTCATAACCATACCTATATTTTCTCATCAATTACATCATATACGCCTGCATATTCTAACCAACCATATCCATTCCTATTACATACACCATACAACCATGCCATACATATAACTTACAAGCTATGAAATATCACTAAACCTCTCGACCACATTCAGTATCTCCTATGTTCATGCATTTTCTCACCACACGCACACATACCTATCATATGTTTTCAAATTATACATACTATATATATTAATATCCATCACATACACATATTATACCAAGCAAATCCCATCCCGTGACATAAAGCACACCTCTTAGCCACTAGGAGATTATGGCCTTACATTTATTTTCATCATCAATTCAACATACAAACCACTAAATTCATACATAACCAACATCACACTAAATGTATATCCATAATTCCCACACAAATCATACTTAAATTACAACTTCCCTACACTAAATCATGGTAATTCACAAGCAACTCAATATGGCATATTCCTATTCAATTAAATTCATATACCTATGTCACCTTTGAAGTTTTTCCTACACCAAAGAAGCTTTGTTTCCCTTCTTGCATATCCTTCTTTCCCACACCTACATACACACCCATCTAACTTAGAAAAATCATGAAAAATTATATATGTCTCTAATTGAAAATCTAAGAATATAGGTGGTATTAAGATGATGAAATACCCTTAGAAGAAAAATAAAAAGTGGAAAAGAACACTTACACATAAACTTGAATTTTTGCTACCCCTTTATGTATACTTAGGTTTCCTTGAATTTTCTTAACTCCTTTGGTTGCTTATGGTGTCCATAAGGTTCACATATCACTTCTTCATCAATTAAAGGAATTTTTTATGGCAAAAAATGGTGGAATTAAACCCTAAATTGGCCAAAAATGGTGGCCTCGAGGAAAGAGTGGCGTCGGCCACAAAGGGAGAGGGAGGAGGGGAAATAGTGAGGTAAAGGGGTGAGGTGTCACTTGGTGGCCCTCCCCACTCACATACACCTTATGTAGTGGAGCTAGGGTGCCTCGGGTGGTGATAAGTGTCACTCGAGTGCCCCAAAATCTCGATTTTCCTTAGGAACTTAAAAAAATTTTAAAAATTTACTTAGACCTCAAAAAATTATTATGTTAGTTATAAAAATCCTCAATTGGGCCTATTTAGAGGCTTGTAAAATTTTGGGTAAAAATTCTTTCAGTAGGATAGTTAATTAGTTCCTCAATTTACATGAAAATCTCAAAATTAAGAAAAAATAGCAAATGACCTTAGAAAATTAAAATTCTTTCACCAATGGTCTCAGGGGAACTGTTGACCTTTAGGGTATGACATTTTTAGGTTCATCAAGGCACATCTCAAGTCATTCTCGTCCCAAGTGCATCTGAGCCTACGGCCCCTAGATTTTTGCCTAAAATAATTTATTAGTTCTTCTAAATTTTTAAATTAAGTCTTTTCCATCATTTTATGGCTAGTCAAATTTTCATGACCAGTACGCCCCATCTCGATTCTTATGAAGGTACCTTAGCACTTCGGGAACCCTATTCGAGCCTTAAAGGTACTATTCATAGAGCCTTAACTTACGAGCATCACAATCGTGAGGTTCAAAAGGTGGGCCATTACATAGAGTTGCTATCCCATTATCCAGTATTAAGGTTGAGTCTATCAAGTATGGGCTAGGTTAAATGAATAATAAAATAAAAGATCTATGGAACCTTAAAAAAAGGATACTAGAATATAAAGATGATATTGTGAATAATGCATTATACAAAATAAACTGCATGAAATTAATGGAAATATAGGGAAGCTCAGGGAATATATTAAATAAAAAGAAGTGTAATTCGGGAGAAGAAAGTATACAAATGAGAAGCAAGTTATAAATAAAGGAAGATACAAATACATATAAATATAGACGATAGGAGAATGAGATAACATAGTTGAAAATGCTAAAACAAAGGACATAGGTTTGAATCATGTGTGTGCACAAATAGAGAATATGGGTAAGACATAGCTATGAGAAATAAGAAGAATATAAGAATACATATGTCTAAATGATAATTAATGGAATAAATAGCATAATGTGTGAAGACATAAAAAGTTATTTATTAAACATATAAACATAAGTACCTAAACATATGCAGGAGAAACAACGAACTAATGCATAAAAGAAGGAAATATAGATTGAAAATTTGATAATAGCATAAAATACAAGTTTCATAAATTAGCAGCCCTAAACAAAACAACCCAAAATTAAATCATCAA
>CANXYI011160697.1:0-13325 GCA_948208565.1 Hura crepitans
CCTTAAAAGCCTACTTGGTGGATTTATTTAGGTCTGATTTTTGGGCCATCTTTTAAGTTTAAAAGGGCTTTAAATCAAACCCATAGATGATTTAAATTTAGGCTAAAAAGGGGCCTAAATTAATTAGTCAAAGATTGGGTCTAACCCATGCACAGAAAGCCCACCTAGGATTTCTACATAAGGCTTAATTTAATTGGCCCATATGATGGGCTTAATTATTTGAGGTCAGATTTTAATAAGATTAAATTTAGACTTAGGGCAATTAAGAGGATATAAATAAGCCTCAAAAGTCATTCACCAAGGGTGACCTTTTTGAAATTTGTGCAAAAGTAATTTTTCTCCTTGGTAGATTTTTTCTTTCTTGATTTTTCTTATATTCACATCTAAATAATCTTACTAGCCCATAGATATTTAGATATTCACCAAAAATCCTTATGTGGATACCTTCAAGGTGCTCCCAATTAAGGAACACTATGGTTTGCAACAACCTGGTGTGGTAAAATTCAAGAAAAATGAAGAACAACGAACATTATTCTCTATTTTTCATATTATTAATTAATTTCAATTCTTCCAATGGCCAAATAACATGTTTGGATTCCATAGAAAATTTTAAATTTTACGTTGTGCATGATCTATAAAAACCAACATTATTAAATTTTCTGCTGTGCATAATCTATGGAAACCAACAATACTATCGTGATGGTGCTTGTGCCTCCAATTTAGTTCTCTAACTACTGCTTAGCTAATCATTTCTACTCTGTCTCTACCCTCTATTAGGTGCTAGTGTAGAATCCTATGTCATAATAGCCTCAGCCTGCCTTTAAGGATAATCCCTCTAGAAATGGACTCTAGCTTTACAAGTCAAACACTCACCTCTCTTAGTCTACCAACACTGCCCCTAATGTCTTTTATTATAGGTCCCACATATTAGGGGTGCACTTCTCATTGTAGATACTTAAGCACTAGAGGCTTGCTATAGAGGTCGAGGCCTAGATTCAGAAGCCTAACCTACCCTCTATGTCTGGCCCTAGCCCTGTGACTACTAAAGAGCTTGGGATTCTCTCTACTTCTTGCCTACCCTATGTGCAAAGCTAGTTTGTCTAGCTATAAATGGCCTTTTTTTTCTAGAACAAGTCTCTCTTCTCATGTACCATATCCTCCATAGCATAGGCTACTGACACCAAAGCAGTGAACTCCCTAATCTATGTGGTAGCAATCTATATCCATAGCTCTACATTAAAGCCCTTTTCAAACCTCTTACATTGTTCATCCTTTATAGGTATAAACTCTTCAATATATCTACTTAGTCGAGCAAAATCTTTCTCATATTTTGATACGGACCTGCTTCCCTATTTTTGGTCTAAAAACTCTTGCCTATTGTTATCCTTATAGGACTCATGTATGCATCATTTTTGGAATTCTTTAAGGAAATACTCCTAAGTCACTTCAGCAATAGCTTTCTTTCTCTTTGTAGTATCCCACTAATGAAAGGCTTCCTCCTAAAGGAGTGAAGTAGCACACTTTAAACTCTCTTCATTTATACACTCAAGTTGCTCCAATATTCTAATTGTCTGTTCTAACTAATATTTTGCCCTCGCAACATCATCTTCTCTAGACCCTAGAGCCCTTATCTTTTTTACTCTTTCTAAGTAAGTCTTCTACTAGGCAACTGGGGGTGGTAAGGTTAGTGCTAGAGCTGGTGGTGGAGCAGCATTAGTGGAGGTATGCCTCGAGAAATCTACTATCTATTATAGGAATGATGGGGAAGCCTATGCCCATGCTACTCTTGGGCTTATGGCTATGGCTAAGCATATGCCTATTGTATAGCATCATTAGGCACTAGTGTGGCTACACTTGCCTTTGCTCTATGAATAGTAGTAGGAGTATAACTGGCCACCTTTTCTCCTCCTTCAGGTGGGGTCCGCTAACTCACGTTATATCACTACAAAAGAATAAACTATCAGCCTCATGTAATGTAGCTTTACTGGGTAGATAGGATCCTAGACATTAGGACTCATGTTTAATATGCCTAAGAATGCCTAAACCTGCTATGATACCACTAAATGTAATACCCCTACTTGATTCCTGAAGGAACTCAATAGGGAATGCTACTTCTCATAGGTCACCCATCCTAATTCTACCTTAACCCCTATTCATTTAACACTTATACCCATTTTTTGTTTGTGAAATATTCATTTTATTTACTTATCCAGACCCTTTTACCCTCTTATATTGGCTACAACAAATCATTAAAAACATTTAGCTAGATAAAAATTCGGGTAGCATAACGGCTACTTAGGTGAAAAATAAAAAATTTAAACCTATTAAAAACACTTCTAATATTATTATCAACTCACTTTTTAACTTCTACCAATTAATATGTCAACACAACATAGAGTCATAAGCACACAGGATCTTAGACCCACCATATTCAAAACTATATGATCAACATATATATATCTAGACATTCAATCATATACACTAAGGTACATAGATCATCAATTCTCACATGATCAAAATATACATGTAATAATTACACCACTCAAGCCTAACACAATCATACATAAGTGCCAACTCTATACACAATCAAAAATGCCAAAAAATTATAGCCTAAGAGGCTACGTTGCTACACTGCATGGGTGAGGCTGGACTGTTACTACTATATGCAACGTACACATCGAAACACTAATATGTTGAGTATAAACTCAGTGGTGACTTAATGTAATAAGTGCTTGTCACCCACATATTCATGCAATGGTCATGCTATAAGACAAAAATGTGAATATGAAGAATTATTTTTAGTTATTTCCCAAATTTATCATTTATTCATTTGTGTACTTTTTACCTAAGTAGGTTCTTTAATCATGCCAAAATATCCTTTTGATTTATATAGAGTATTTTATGTTCATCCCAATCATTATAACTCATTTATTTATGTCATTTTACCTCAGGCTCATCTAAGGAGACTACATTTATAGACGCTAGAAAATAAGATCCAGACTGTGTAGTGGCTAACATTTTGGGCCTCAATAGCTGCTCCTACTCTTTCCAATAGCAAGGACAAGTTCATGTGAACCCCTTAATACCAAATTGGTAGATGGCAAGGATTAATCCCATAGACCTCCCAACATCTATAAGGGATAGCAGGGATCAGCCCTAAGGGATCTCCTAATATCCCAAATTAGCATGTCCATCTTATCTTGGGTGGATAGCAAGGATCAGCCCCATAGGACCTCCTAATATCCATAAATAAATACAGTGGACAATAGGGATCAGCCCATATGGACCTCCCAATACCTGAGTATGTAGGGCTCAATATCAAAACCTTGGTGGTTGCACCTGCCATCACAATCATACAAGTTATAGCCCAGGAAGACTAAATCCTAATAGCTGCTAATTCCCTAATTAATTGATCAACCTATCCAGTGGGTGTCTAACTGATGGACCAATTCATATTTATTAATTATGTCATACAATTATAGGTCCTTTCCCATCATCACATCAATATTTATATGCCACATTTATAAGCACTAATACACTTATAAACCTTTCCCAGTTACGGGTTATTTATGATTAAATCACTATTTATTTGATCAATTGTCAATATTTCATCTTGCATAAGATCATCAATAATTGTTCATCTCAATCATCATGATGTGTCACTTTATGCCCACCATACAATGTTACCACTACTAACATTTATATTCATTATGTACACTTACTTTATTTCACCCAATTCATGCATTTCCTTTCATGCTTGATGCACCATTTTACTCACACTCCAAATGGTCATTTCCATGCACCAATTTACTTAACATAATAGGTCACATTTTTTTTATAAAGTATCTATTTATTACATATAAATTTCATTCACCAAATTTATGTTGCCATCACAATTTACACTTTATTTCTTAGTTATTTGCATTATGCACATGTCTCACACACATGCACACCTCACACTATGAACATGTATATCATTCAGCCATTTCATGTTGACACACATACACTTAATTTCCTTCCATACAAAACCTACACATAAGCTTTATTCCATTAAACTAATAGAACCATATCATTAATTTACATCAAACATGTATGCACACACAAAATTCATCACTTTTATACACACTCATATGCTTACAAACATACATACACATCATGACATGCATAAATTACATCAAATCCATATACCTAATGTGTGAAAACACCCTTTTCCACCACTCTATGGCCTTGAATGCTTTCCTTCCTCAATTGTTCTTCCTTGTCCTAAAACATACACAATTGTACCTTAGAAAAATTCTCAATAATTTTACATAACTCCAATTTGAAATATATCAATATGGTTTTTCTTAGAATCATTAGGGCTACCTAAAACAAAAATAAAAATTAAGAAAAATCCACTTACACCAAATTTTGGCAATATTCACCCTTTTGTAAAATCTCACTTTCTAAGATTTTGCAATTCTACCACTTGGAATGGTTTTTAAGGAGTATAGAAGTCAATAACCATATGAAAATTATTTCAATTGGGTGAAAGAGGAGAGAGAAATGAAGAAAAAATGGTGAAAAGGGAGGTTTAAAATGGTGTCGGCTATGATGGGTGGGAGGCGGAGGTTAAGGAAGCTCTTTGCACATGTGACACCTTCACATGTGTGGGGTTATTTATATTAGTAGGGTAGAACGGTTAGATCATGACACGTGGTGATCTAACGGCTTAAATTAATTTTATTTTTTTAAACTTTGAAAACTTATATTAATTTTTCTAAACCTCCAAAATAATTGTTTTAGTGCCAAAATTAATAATGCCCATTAAGGGCCCTGCAAAATCTTAGATCAAAACTCCAATGCCAAAACTCCGATGCCAACTATGGATACTATTCACTCACATAAATGAAAATGTTTGAATAATTATCAAATGACCTCACAAAATTAAAATTCCTTCCCTAATGAACTCATTGGAATTTTTTGGCTTTAGGGTATGGTATTTTTAGGTCTGTCCAACCACATCCCAGAGTTGTCCTAGTACAAACTCATTTAAGGTTACTATCTACTAGTTCTTAGTCCAAAATGATTTATTGATTTTGCTAAAATTTTTAATTAATTCATTTTCCTCATCTTTTGGCTCATCAAAGTTTCATGTCTTGTACTCCCCTTTTTTTACTAGCACAATGGGCTTCGGCTCCCTAGGAGTCACTATTCATGCCTTAGAGGTACTATTCATAAAACTTCAATTTATAGGCATTACAAGTATGGCATCACATATTTGAAGATAAGGTAGTAATCAATAAAGGATTTACCACCCCAGATCATAGTGGGAAGTTTATCTCATAGTTTTGATAAGTAATCTTTATTCAGGAATCTTTGGCCAAAGTAAAATGCCATGTGTGAATGGGATTCACAAAGGGCACTTTTGGAATAAAGGTGAAATTATCCAAATAATATGTTTAGGGCTGAATTAGACATACTTAGTTAAACTTTGAGTAGACACAAGTCTATACTCAAAACTAGATGGGATAAAAGATGGTGAAGGGATTTTATTGAACTGTAACTATATATGGAAGGGTTAAGTCAAACCACTTAACTTTGCAGCACTTGGTTAATCTTCATGCATGGCTAGATGCCTCTTTTGACTTGTACACAAATGACATTAATTAGTGAATTCATATGTTTTATTCAACATTGTTCTAGCCATCTCTCCTATAAGGTTTTATTCTTTCATTCTACTACCCTATTCTGCTATAGTGTTCTTGGACCTAAACACCTATGATGAATGCCTATTTTATCAAGAATTCTTCAAAATTTTTATTTTCAAATTCATCTCAGTAATCACTTCTAATTGTTATGATCTTGTATCCCTTCTCATTTTGAATTTTCATACATAACTTTTCAAAATTTTTAAAAGTATCACTTTTATGAGCAAGAATAGTCACCGATGTATATCTAGAGAGATCATCTATAATTACCATCACATAAGCTTTTTTGCTTAAACTCCTTGGAGCAATTGGTATAAACAAATCTAAATGTAATAGCTCAAGAGGTTTATTTATAGATACATCATTTTTTTCATATGAAGGATGTTCTGGTCTACTTGCCTAGTTGACAAGCTTTACACATATTCTTTGTTAAAGTTTATTTTAGGTAGACCTCCCACGAGGTCCTTTTCGGATAACTTTTTAATGGTATAGATTCTAACATGGCTAAGTTTTTTGTGCGAAAATTTTACTTTAATCATCTTGTGTAATTAAAAACACTTCTTTGTCTTTTTTTTTGTTTCTTGTAAGTTTACTATATAGACATTTTGAAATCTATGTTTAGTTAGAATAGTATCTCTTATTCCTACTTCTTTTACTTTATAGTGATCTATTTTAAAGATCAATCTTTTGTTCTTGTCACACATCTAATTGATGCTTAACATATTATACTTTAACCTTTTAACATGGTAAACATCTTTTATATTTGGATTTGCAATTATTGGTTAATTCTAATTATTTGTCCTTTGATTTTGTCACTGAAGCTGACTTTTCCTTTATGCATTATGGTTAGATTAAAAAACTTTGTTCCATCCCATGTCATATGTTTGAAACAACCACTATCCATTTACCATTTGTTCAAGTCGTTATTATTTAGACATACCTTCAAAAAAGATCAGGTAGATTTAGGTCCCTAATTTAACTTGGGTCTTATTTAGTTAGTGTTGTTGAAGGATTTTCATTCATTCTAATGTGCAAGCAAGCTTCGTTCCACTTATTTTCTAAAAGATGTACCTTCTATAGTTATTTTACTAAATTCTTTCTGAATCCAATATGCCTTTCTAACATTGAATCTTTTTATATAATAGTAATAGCACTCAAAAGTGGATGCATTCATGGATATAGATCAGATAAATGAAATATAATGATCATAATCATGATGCTTATCTTTTCTTTTATGACTATTTCTATGTCTCTTTTAATTCCATTGGTTGAGGCAATATCATGATTCAATATCTTTTTCTTTCTTTTATTTTTACTTACATCTTTTGTTAAATAGTCTTTAAGATGAAACATCGCTTTTTTTCCTTTTAGTTTATCAATTTCTACATTCTTTTTGTTAAACAAACAAATGCTGCTTTCTTTTTCTTTATAAATCTTTTTCAATTTTTCACATTCTTCCACTATTTTGTCATAATCACTTTTTATACATGTGTGCCTTTTTTAATATCAATTTACTTTTCACGCAACTTGTTAAAATATGCAACCATGTTTCCAAGATCATCATAATCTGAGTTACAACTACTAACTTTATTATTATCATGTTTTGCACTATCATCTTTAACATTATTATTTTTTATTCTTCCTCTTGAATAGCCATTAATCTATCACGTTCAATTCATTTATCTAATTCATTTGGACTTTCTATTAACTCATCACTATCACTCCATGTCGCTATAATTGCTTTCTTCTTGGATCTTTTTTCTTTTTTCTCTCAATCCAAACATTTTTTTATATGCCCTAGTTTGTAAAAACCATAGCATATAACTTTGCCAAGATTTTGGTGATATTGATTTATTTTGTGGCATTGTAATTTTTTTGGAGGATTTCTTACGATTCAATCCAATTTTGTTGTATTTTTTGAATCTTTTTGTTATCGTGGTCATATCATCATTAGATGTGATGTCACTAAGATCTACTTTAAGAGCAATTCCTCAGTTTTTGTCATTAGTTTTCTTTTCATCTTTCTCATCTTCTTTATTGCCATTTGACATTAAGCTCATAGGCAATAAAAGAGCCTAAAACTATATCATATTTTTGTTTCGACAGATTAGCATTAACTAAACTACCATTTCTAGTCACCATTTAAAATTTAAAGCTCTAATCAATTCTCTAATTTTAGCTTTTTCTATAATATCTTGACGAAATCCATTAAGAGCACTAGTGATCTTAATGAAGCAATCACTCATTTTAGCAATGATTTCACTAGGTTTTATTTTGAAATTTTCATATTCACTCATATGAATATGTAATCTAGAATCTTTTACTTGCATAATACCTTCATAGGTAGTTACAAGTTTGTCCCATATATCATTTGTTGCATAGCAATCTAAAACTCTACTGAATTCATTTGCATTAAAGGCACAATAGATTATTTTCATGGCTTTAATACTTAACTCTAATTCAGTATAATCAATTATGCTTTTCTCAACTCCAATGCTATTTTTTTATTTTAGTGGACTTTTAATAACCCATAACTATATATATCCAATTATTGGTTTTCATGAGACATGCATAGTGGAAATTTTAAAATTTTTGTGAAAACCAAACAATAATAAAGGATTTGAATAGTTCAAAATGGACAAATAATAGAAATTAGCAGCATAAGAATTTTACCAAAATTTATTAATTATAGTTTCCTTATCTTCTACTCACCTCATCTAGTTCTTGTAAACCATAATGAAAATTTTAAAATTTTTATGAAAACCAAAAAATGATAAGGGATCCAAAGGGTTTAAAGTAGATAAATAACAAAAATTCGTAGCATAAGAGTTTTACCATTATCTTTTAATTACAGTTTCCTTAACTTCAACTCACCTCACTAGGTTATTGCAAACCATAGTGATCCTCACCATAAATAAATCCAAGATATCCACACAAGAAGATTAAGGAGAAGGCTACACAAACTCCTAGGTGCTAGTAATGAATTAGAGAGGATGAAAATAAAAGAAGGATTTTAGTGTACTACAGGAAGAGTTTCTATGAGCAGAATGCTTACGTGGTGGTTCTTTTTTGGCTAATCAAAATAAGCCTTTTTATACTTGAAAAGACCCTCTAGGCCATATTTTTAAAACTTAAAAATCTAATCTAGCCCACTAAAAAAAGGCCCATTTGATAAGCCATGTATATAGGGCCTGAATTAGGCTGTGTATTGCACAGTTAGCCTATCTTGGCCCGAATACTTGAGGGTCCACTAGGACTATTTTGATTAGCTTATGGTCTAATTAATGATCCTTTTAAAATTTAAAAAGTCCATTTAAATCTAACCCCATAAGCACCCATAATTGGGCCTCTAGGGCCCAAACCTTAAAAACCCTAATATCTGAGTATATATATACAAATTAGGCTCCAAGCCCATTTATTTCTTCTTTCTCTTTTTTTTATCTTTTAATGATATTTTATATCATTAAACCATTCAAATATTTTGAATTTCCTCTCTCTTTTTTTAATGTTCGACCTTATGGGTTTTTGAGGCATATTGGCAATACACAGTGAATTAAAGTTCTAATCCAACTAGGACTCTCATGGTTCAATCTCATTTAATCCATACTTAATTCCTAATTAATAATTCATTTATGTACAAGTCTTAAAAGGCATCTAGCCATACATCAAGGCTATTTAAGTGTCAAGAATTCAATTAGTTTGACTTAACCCTTCTACATATAATTATCGTGCAATTACTCTTTTCACCGCACTTTATCTCATTTAAGTTTGAGTAAGAACTTATGTTAACTCAATTCTTAATTGAGATTGTCTAATAAAGCCCTAAATTTGTTAATTTTAATATTTACATCATTATTCCCATAATGCCCTTGTGAATCTCATTCACACTTGCATTTCACTTTGGCCAAATATTTTCAAATAAAGATATATTAATACTTTGAGATAAACTTCCAATTATAATTTAGGGTGGTGAATCCAATATTGATCACTTAATTTTTTTTCAAGCATGTCATTTTATACTGAACCTTCTATCTGTGTGTACATCCTAGCAATGTAAAAGCACTAGAGTCATAGTATATCATCTTATACTTAAGATAACCTTAGTGATCTCAAGTATAAAGATATTTACACCACAAATATGATAAGATGCTTTCACTAACATAGATTATGTATCAATGTGAAGATCCTATATTGGGTCTCTAATGTAATTATTTCTGAAACAAGCATCTACATGTTAACCCTAAGCATCATCATGCTTGCAGCTTGTGAGAACTATTGCTTAACCAAGTCAATGAGTATAACATGTGCTAGTTTATTCACATTAACAATGTCCCATCTTGCTAATACCATGAATAGGGATACTTTTGGTATTTCACATTTGTATGCAATAGGAATCCCATATTATGAACTCTTTATGATTTCCTCTACACTGTGAAAATATAATAGGGACTTTATTACCATGTTTAAGATAATTATCAAACAAATGACTGACATAAGCACTAAGTAATAAAGAATGCCTTTTAATTACAAATGAATGTTTAATGTACATAAAATATCTCTATTACCTATGTGCTCTAAGGCATACAACTAATAAATGCCTTGCAAAATATGGAGATAAAAATATTTTATTTAAAAGAATATAATATTTTCTTAAATTATTAAAAATTGGACTTTTATGCATAATGTGGTAAAAAAGGAGTAAAAAACAAATTTAAGAAGGAATAAAATTGATACTTGGTTATAAGGTTATGGAGGACTGTTGGATTGAATTTGAGTGATCAATCCTAGCCATTCAACCAAGGTGTCTAAATACCTAAAAAAAAATTGCCTGCAGTAAGATAGAAATATAGAACATCATTTTTCTTCCCGATTATAAAGAAGTTACAAAGCTTTAATGTGATCTTCAACACCTAAGGATTTTTCAAGTAAATTGATCAAACCGTCATCTAAACCTTGTCTTTATGAATTTTTGCAATTCTAATTGTGTTTCTATTTTATTATGTTCTTTTTCTTTGAGTTATAGTGATCAAAGAAGAAAAATGAGGGATAGTTTAATCTTGTAATAAAAAAAGAAATTCATACTATAGGATTAGATTCATCACCAATCCATTTTCTACCATTAATAAGTATATGCATAAACCTTACTTTGAGATTTTCCATTGAAAATTTATTAAATTTATGTTTTTAGGTGAGAAAACTTAAAATGCAAAAATTTTAGATAAATTGAGTTAATTTGATGACAATTAGATGGTATTTGATGCATTTAATGTGTAATTATTAGAGAGATATTTGTATGAACCATGTATAAATAATTATAATTTAATTAAGTGTGATTTGAGATGAAATTTATGGAATTTGCTACTATTTCTATAAAAAAAATCAGTTTTCTTCATCAGACATAGTAACCTCAAGACCAGAAGCCTTATAAGATTTGAACAAGAATATAAGGTTTCAGGGGCCTTACGACCATGAAACCATCATTACCCACTCATCCATCAAAATGATCAAAATGATATTTACAAAGTTCATAAAAATAAATGATTTCAAAAACATATTTTCACATGAAATTAATCAAGTGATTTCTCATTATTTTAAAGAATAAATTATGTGATTATGTACATAAGAATTTAAGAAATTATGAAGCAGAATATTGAAATTATCAGATGAAAATATTATTGACTTTTAATATAAAAATTGAGTAAAATGTTATGAATTTTCATAAGAAATTAATTAAGAAGTTTTAGAGTAATTTTTTTTAAGTTCATTAATATTAACAAAATAAAATACATATATTTTCACACAAGATATATGATATGCAATGTGATGTGATTATATGGAATGATGAGGATGCTAAGTAATCATAAGGGATTTGGAACACTACTTGCAAACATGGATTATTCCTTTGATATGATGTTATGATAATGTGATTTGATTATTTATGTTATGACATTGAGAATATTTAAGTTACAAGTTTGTGAGTTGTGACATAGGTAATGTGAGAATTTGAACTTGATATCCTATGTATAATTACATGAAATTTTAAAGAATTATCTATATTTGCTTGCATATTTTAAGAATGTTATATGATATTGTATGACGGATATTAAGAGCATGATATGATTGATTTTTTCTTTTACTCTACTATGTAATTAATCAATAAGTCTATTTCATAACCGTGGGGCATAAAGTATGAAATTAACTTGATAGTATAATTATGTGATGTGATGAAAGGTTTTTTTATTAGATTGATGCAATGAAAATAATCTGATAACTCATTATGTAATACATGATATAAGAGCTTGATATGAATGGTGCACATTATTTGTATAAATAAATACAAGCAATCATCAAACATGGGACAAAATAAATTTTAACATGAGAAATGTGAATATATGGTAAGACATTGATATGATTATAAGCATGATAATATTGTTAGTTGTATGCACTAAATTACACATGTAAGAGGGTAATTTTGTGTACATTTAAACATCCATTCATAAAATGCATTCTTTAATACATAAGTGCTTATGTTAGTTCATTTATGTGATGGATTTTAAACATTGTAATAAAGTCTTTATTATTATTTCACAGTGTAAAAAAAATCACAAAGAGTTCATGATATGAGATTCTTATTGCATTCAAAGGTGAAATACCAAAACTATCTATAGACATAGTATTTATAAGATGAGACATTGTTAATGCAGATAGACTAGCACATGTTAAATTTTTTGACCTAGTAAAATAGTAGTTCTCAAAAGCTATGAGCATGGTGATGCTCAAAGATAACATATGGATGCTATTATTAGAAACAAGTCTATTGGAGGCTTAATATTAGATGTTGTAGAGGCCTAATAAGAGATGTTAACATGGATATATAATCTATGTTAGTGAAATCATCTCATCATATCAGTAGGTGAAAGTGTCTCTGATTTGAGACAACTAAGGTTATCTAAGTATCAAGAGCAATGCATTTACTCCAGTATTTTAACTTTACCATGGTGTATAGATAGCTAGGAGATTAAATATAGCTTGAGATACTTGAAAGTAGTTCAATGATTAATAGAGGATTCACCATGCCAAATTATAATGGTGAGTTTATCTTATAGTTCTAATATGCTTTTATTATAGGAATCTTTGGCCAAAGTGAAATCCTAGTCTTAATGAGATTCACAAGTGCAATTTGGGAATTAAGATACAAATAATAAAACTAAAAAATTTAGTGCTCAATTAGACATACTTAATTAAGCATTAAGTTGACGCAAGTCTTTACTCAAACCTAAATGTGGTAAAGTGTGGTGAAAAGACAAATTGCACATTAACTAGATATAAAAGTGTTAAGCCAAACCACTTAACTTTTCAACACAAGGGTAGCCTAGATGTATGGCAATATACCTCTTAAGATTTATATATAAGTGAGTTATTAATTGAGAATTAATTGTGGAGTCACTAGGATTAAACAACAAAATATAAGTTGGACTACAACTTTATTTCACTATGTGCTGCCAACATGCTTTGACAACCCATAGGGTCATAAACAAAAGGAAATGTGAGGAGACTCAAAGTGTTTGTATATATATATATATATGTGTGTATGTGTGTGTGTACATATATCTGTATGTATATATATATATATAT
>CANXYI011160709.1:0-10169 GCA_948208565.1 Hura crepitans
GTATACATATGTGCATATGTGTATGTATATGTATATATGCACACACATACATACATACGTGTGTGTTTATACATACATATACATATGTGTATATGTACATATATATATATATATATATATATATATATATATATAACTCTATGAAAATTTTGATAAAGAAATTAATTTGTTTTTTAGTGTTTTTTGGCACTAATTTTTTGTGGCTTTTAAGGGAGAATTAAAGTATATTTTTGCTATAAAAATGGCAATTTAATTGGTTCAAAAAGGGAAGAAAAATTGGGGAAAATATGCTAAATAGTGTATTTTTTAAGAGAGGGTATAAATAGATGATTTTGACCTAAGTAATCAAAATCACTATTCATACTCCCTTTCTATAAATGAACTAGCACTCTTCCTTTCTTCCTCTCCATTTTCCTTTTTTATTCCTCCCTTTAGAGGCGAAATTCTCACACCAAAATTGAATCGTAGGGCCTCTATGCCCTAAAATTTATTAAGAAGCAGAAATTCAAGAAATGGGTGCTTGGTTTTCATGATTTTACAACCCGGTGAATAGTAACCATGAAATTTTCTATTAAGATTTTCTAACTTTCATTATTTCCTTTAGATACTAGAGGAACCTAAGAGAGTATAAACATCTTTAGATTTATTTTTAGAGCTATGGTTGATTTATTATGGATTTTTGAATTTTTTTTTATTTATGTTAGGTTAATCTGAATTGAATAGTGACAAGGCAAAGCTAAGGTGTAAATGGGTCTTCAAAAACCTCCTTAATTGCCTGAATATGTGTAATTGAAAAAATATGAGCATTTTCATTTAAAATCCTTAATTTTTTATATAATATGCCTAAAATGCATTTAATGCTTAAATAAATAGTATGTTAATAATGATATACATTAATTGTGTAATATGGCTTGTAATAAGTGTAATATGATGATTTGAATGATTGGAATACATTGAAATCAAGTGAAGTTTCAAGCGTGATCTATGTGTTATAGAAAGCCTAATATGTGGCATAATGAGGTATAAGTAGCTAAATTGAGAAACTAGGATTTAATAAGCATAAATTGTGTTTAATCCTCATATTTAACACTTATATGAGTGAATAAATGTGAGTGAATTCATTAGAGATATACAATGTGATAAATGGGCATTTTTTATAGGTGTGTACAAAGTATGTGAAAAATGGCCTTTTATACATTATTTGAGTTAGTAATGTGATATTTGGTATAATGATCATGGTGGCATGATGTATGTATGGCATGTGCATTTTATAGAAATTTTATAAAGGTGGGTCGAATGGTGTGGTTTTAACATGGATTTTTATGATTGAATGCTATAATATGGTCACATATAATATTATGAGCATAATGAAAGAATGTTATTTCATTAGTTGAAATAATGAGTGAAAGTGCAATACCATGCATATTTTCATGTGCACATGACCATATAATGTGATAAATGACACATTGAATCTGCATTAAGAATGAGTTATAGGAAAAGCTAAAAAGGCCTAAATAACTATGTATGGTCGAATGGCCTATAATGGGTAATATGCTTGATACTTTATACTTTGTGAAAGAAATTGGGTATGCATGTTACTTCTCATAATTGAAATTGTTTGTAACTAATGATATGAAAGAAATATGGGTTAAGAGCATAAAATGACTTAAAACCCAAAATGACCCAAAAGAGCTCCTAAGAGCATATTATGCCATAATTTGATAAATAATGACAATAAAGGTATAAAATAACCCAAATGGATTTTATGACCTATTTGAATGTGTTTTATGATAAAGACATTCTAAAAATCCATATATGAGATGAAAAAGCATGATTGTTGTTAATATAGGTTAATGTCTTGGAAAAATGAGCAGAACGGCATAAAATGTTATTTTAATAAAATTAAGTAGTGTTAGTCATTCAATGGCTAAAATAGGCATGTTAAAAGTTGTGTAAGCTTATTTAATGAGGTTAAACTAAATAAAATAGTTTTTATCCCATGAGATGCTACAACCAAGGAAATAGATAGGCTAGCCAATTAACTAGGGGATATAGTAGCTACTAACGCAATTTGGTGCTTAGATTGGGTCCAAGGGTACACTTGTAGTCTACTAGTGGACATATGTGTTTTGATATTTAGGTCTAGTGGATGCAACCATCGGTAAGGGTCCTGTGCGGCCCATTGCATATAACACATGTGGGTGCAGCCACGTAAGTCATGTTTGACTCTAAACTATGCTAGTGTAGCAATTGTCAGGTCCAAAATGTGGACAACTGCATATTTTATGATCTCGTTTTCTATGGGTTTGGGGGCCATAAGTAAAGAAAGGATAGCAAATAATAAAAATAAACATTATGCATGGCATAGCCTAAAATGAATGTTATATGTACGTATAATGCTTAATGGTTACATTTGATGAATATATGACCTTATATGTTGTTTTACCATGTATGCATGATACAAAATACTTGGTGTATAGAGTATGTCATTTTAATCATAGTTATTACACATCCTTATTTGTATGCATTATATGTTACATGTTAAATAGTCATGTATGTTAATGATTGATATATAATCATGATGGTATAAATGGATATTTTAGCACATATTATTTCAATTACACTGCTAGCAAGTAGCTTAGTGTGTCATTTGTTTATGACACATAGGTATGAAGACATTTTAATACTAGAAGCCTAAGGGCATCAACACATTAAAAAGAAGGCTTTATTTTGGTAAAGCTTTTGTTTATATAATAGAAATGATGTATAGGTGCACTCAAATGTATATGTAAAAGGGACAAGCCTAAATTGTATTCATTTTATAGCTATTTTAATTTAAAATGTTCTTTTTGGTTTTTAACATGTATGTTATATTAAACTATGATATACATGCTGTGTTGTATGATATCTCTTCCTGAGATTGAGATATCATATGCTATGCTTTTGTATTGTGGAGTGATTAAGGATCATATTAAATTGGTGGAAGTGTGTGATTGAGGTATAGAAGTGTATTTTCTTGTGCAAATTATTGTTTAAAATTTGGGATAGTGCTTGGTATAGCCATTATGCTTCTAGATTTTTCATATGAGGATTCCCAGTTTTAAATAAGTAATAGTATTTAAAAAAGTTTTTGAAAACTCATATTTTTTTGCATAATGATTTTTTTGATAAGAATGTTTTAAAATAAGGAAACATGTATATGAGTTTAGATATTTCAACATATGTGTACACCTTAGTCAAGCTCAGTGATTAACCAAGATCTGGACTAGGTAAGTGGTGCAACATTTGCTGGTATCACAGCTTTATTTTAGGTGTTTCTAAGAAACATTTGAGTGTATTAGAGTCTAAAGTCTACATCACATACTCTTATATGTCAAGGCTTATCAAATTATTTTTGTACCTATAAATATGATGAGTTCTTCGGCACAAGGTAGCAAAGATGAAGTCAAGAGTCATACTATAACTACAGTCACACTTGAGGTTGCAAGAGTTAGATCTATATCTATAAGCATAGCAAGACATGTACAGTCCTTAGGATAGGTTCTGCCAATGTTCCTGCAGGGGATGCTGTAGCTTTTGAGGTAAGGTATTACTACTACTCCACTACCACAACCACCACAGCCTGAGATACCATTGGCCCTCTAGAAGACATACCTAGAAAGGGTGAAGAAAATAAAGGCCAAAGACTTTAAGGGTGAAAGAAGTGACTATTGGGAAGGTAGAGTATTAGCTTGACTGCATTAAGAAGATTACAAAGCAAATGAGGTGCATGCTAGTAAAGAAAGTTATATATGCTTCCTCACATCATTAGAAAGCGCTTCATAGTGGCAGGATCTTATAGAGTATAACGCTAAGGATCATGTGACTTAGGAGTTCTTTTTGACAGAGTTCCACAAGAAATACATCATAAAGGACCACTTTGATTAGAGGTGATAGCAATTTATGGATCTAAAATAGGACCAAAAGACTATTAGTGAATATGAGAATGAGTTTACCGTGCCTAGCAGATATGCTAACAATACCATCACCACTGAGGCAGATAAGTGAAAGAGGTTCGAGAAAAGACTACATGTTGACATTATGTCCCAAGTAGTACCGATGAAAATAAAAGACTTCTCATAGTTAGTATCAATCTATTGATCCACTAAGGAAGCATAGAAAGAGAGGAAAGAATTGTAATGGCCTGGCCCACTTGGTTAGTATTGTCTACTTTGGCCTACTAAGCCTCATGATTTTGTCTCTTAGGCAAAGGGTGCAACACGAGGACTTCCCAAATGGTCACACATCTTGGTACTGCTCTCACCAAAACATGTTTAACTTTAGAGTTCTGATGAGATCCAAAACCTTAACATCCAAAAGCTAACTAACCAAGAATAACAAGGTCTTACTTATAAGGTCACCATCTTCCCTCCATTCTAATATGGAATAGGTTACTTATCTGCCCCCAAGCATGGTCTTCCCCACCTTAGGACACAATGTGGTTAGGCTTTGATACCAATTGTAACGGCTCAGCCCACCTAGTTGGTATTGTCAGCATTGGCCCACCAGGCCTCACGTATTTATCTCTTTTGGGTAAACGGTGCAACACGAGGACTTCCCAAATGGTCACCTATCTTGGTATTGCTCTCACCGAAACACGTTTAACTTCAAAGTTCTGATGGGATCTAAACCCTAAACACCCAAAAGTGCACTAACCAAGAATACTAAGACCTTACTTATAAGGTCACCATCTTCCCTCCATTCTCATATGGGATAGGTTACCTATCCGCCCTAAGCATGGTCCTTTGTAACGCTCATGCACCAAGGCTCCAAGAATAGAGCCCAAGATGCAAAAAGGACACTCAGTGTGCTGGGTCACTAATACAAGACCCTAGGCATGGCACACTTCCTAATAAACTTCATAGGCTTGAAAAAGGATAAAAATGACTTCAATAAAATTTTTAGCAGAACCAATAAATTGATTTAGGCCGTACGCTAGCAGGTCATAGACTGAGATTGAGTCGGGCTAGGAATAACCTAGGATGTGCTTAGACAAACTCGAAAATAGTGGACCCTGAAGCTCAAAAATTGCACTGAGTCCATTGGTGAAGGAATTTTTAGAATCGGTGGTTGTTTGCAAATTCTCATGATTTTCAGGATTTGGCACACAAATCGAGGTAGTTTGAAAACTGTCTTATCAAAGGAATTGGGCCACAAAATTTTACAAGCATGCAATTGGGATTTAATAAGGAATTTTAAAATAGCGATAATTTTTTGATGTTGCTTGGTATTTTTTGGGTTTTCAGTAAAACTGTGATTTTCTCAAAATTTTGCTAGCCTAGTTCCCAAAGGAATTTGGCCATGAAATTTGGCATGCCTCTAATTAAATGTATTTAAGAATTTAAGAAGCAAACACAACAATTTTTGGAGGTTCAACCCATCGTATAAAAATTTTCGAAGTTCTACCGCGAACTAAGTTGCCGCAAAATGCTCAATTTTTAATTCGGGTACTTCCTGATAGAATTTCACTGTGAAATTTTACGGACATAAAATTGGGGTCAAATTATGATTTTTGGAACAAATGGTGCATTTTTTTGATATCCGTGTGATTTTTTTAAAATTCCCAAAGTTAACAGCCCTTATGTTTAGGATTTCGAATTCTAGGGTGCTCAGGAACTTCGAAATGCGAACCGAGGCTGCTCCAACCTTTTTCAGCCACTGAACCATGTGTCCAAAACTAAATGGCTACCACTTTCCTATTAAAACCATTTTTTTATTTCTTTATCTTTCCTCCCCCAACCTTTTCTCCTTTAAGAATTATGGTACATTTTTTTCTTTGTTTCCCCTGTTCAAGGACCATTTTAGTTCTGTATGTCCACCAAATTGCCACCAAGGGATAGTAATTCAAGTGAGAAATCATGTGTAAAGGTGGAGAAGGCATTAAAGTGATGGAATAACAAGTGTTAGGTAAGCAATTCTTCTTAGTTTTCATAGGGAGTCCTCTTCTTTTCTCTTTTGTGAGTCTATCTGTTCTCCAGAATTCTGATTAGAGTTTTATCATTTAATGGCTTAGAAGGAGAGGAAATGATGAAAGACAGCAAAGGATACCAAGTGTAAGTGAAAAGGGAGTACCAACAAGGTGACGAAGTGAAGAACAAAGGTTGCTGGAAATGGGAACTAGGTTTGTGAAATGAGACAATTAAGGGTATGCCTTGCTTCCTCTTTAAAAAAGAATTATGCAACTAAGCACCCTAAAAATTTTAGTAGAATTGGCGTGCTTGAGTGAATTTTAATATTAATGCTGTGATTGTATATGCTTGCTGGATTTTTATGATACTTTGGTCCTCTTTAGTGTGTATGGTGTGATTATAGGTGAGCAATTAAGTTACAATAGTGCTTGTGAGGGGATACTGGGTGGCTTGAAATCCTTGGCTAAGTTGAGGAATAAGAAGATTGTGAACTTAGTGTGTGGTGAATGTATGGGGGATGTTAAATTCTTAGATGCAATTAGGCCTAAAAATAATGTGAATTTGGTGTGTTGTGAATAAGGTTGTGTCATGCTATTAGCTAGTGTGTGTGAGCAGAAATTCCACCTTATGGACTAGGAAAAAGGGGACTCCATATGGAGATGGGGGTGTACTTGATGGCTAACTTATGCATGGGAAACGAAACTTTGAATGCATATGAATTTAAGGAAAATGAAAATATAGGTACATGCTTGTTCATTAGGTATAAGCATGTTGTGTGAAGCTTGAATTATTGGGTAGATAAGGGCTAGTAGGTGCAAGGAATGAATGACTACATGAACCATTAGAGAGAAATAGTGCAATAACTTTAATGGAATTATTCTATTAAGAAGTTCAACAATACTGAATTAATTGTAAAAGAACCCAAGCCTTTATTTACCTCAACATGTATGTATTTTATAATAAAATAATTAAGAGGGTGATAATTAAGTGGTGTTAGGTTGGTAAGCTGAATTGGGTTGTAAAGTGAAGGGACACGTAAGACATGAGGTGATTTACGGATAAATTTAATTAAGTTATGTATATTACAAGTGCAACTTCTTAAGGCTGAATTGTTGACATGTAGATGGAATAAAGAAATACATATAGTGTAAATTAATGTTGGGACATAGGAACCATATCATTAAAAAGAGTTTAATTATATATTGTAAGGGTTATACATAATCTACTTATGAGAACCATAAAGTTAAAGTAACAGAACTTATATTTTATTAAAGTAACTAAGTGGCTTAAGCATTGAAATAAAATAACATAATATTGTAAGTATGGAATATTGATAATAGATGTGTATAAAAATTTAATGAACCTTATGTAAGATATATATATTTGATGAAGTGAAGAAAAATAAACATGCTTTGACTAGAATTGCTTGGTAAATTTAGTTTAATATACATGTTTAGATTTAACATGAAACAAACTTAAGGATTGTGGTTCTAATGAACAAATAAAAGCTTGAAGAAAGAACTTGAAAATTTGTTTATATTAAGACACAACCTACACTAAGATAAAGTTGAAAAGACATAAAATGTGACCTAAAGGTGTGCTCAAAAATAAATCGAGTTAAAATATAGTGTGAATTTACTAGAGTTTAACAAATTAAAGAATCCTACGAAAAATCTAAAAATGGCAAGGAGAATTAATTAAAAAGCTAAAGACTGTGTACTTTTACACGAGTGGGAACTGGAATTTTTCTAACCATTCAGAAATATAAATAAGTTTGGCTTTAGGCCTAGAATAGTATGAAATGATGATTAGTAAATAAATGAAAGTGAAAGAAAGTCAGATGGCCCATTAGTTAGACACCCACTGGATGGGTTGACTGGTCAACTAGGGATAGAGCAGCTGTTAGGTAGTCGGTCCTTCTTGTTCATGTGATATCTATAGTCATTGCTAGGTGGTTGATGATAAAAGGTTGTCAAGCATATCTTGTTCATGTGTTTGACACCAAAATAGAGGAACCAGAAGCTAGTAGAATACCAGTTGTTGTTGAGTTTGTGGATGCTTATTCGAAAGAATTACCAAGTTTGCCACTAGAGAGAGAGCTTGAGTTTAGTATTAAGGTTTTGCCTAGTATTGCTCTAGTGTCTATAGTGCCTTATATTATGTCTCTAATAAAATTGAATGAGTTAAAGCTTCCATTGCAAGAGCTTCTATACAAGGGTTTTATTAGACTGAGTGTTTCAACATTAGGAGCATCGGTTTTGTTTATTAAGAAGAAGGATGGTTCACCTTGGTTATATGTTGACTACTGACAGTTGAATAAACTGACCATAAAAAACAAGTATCCTTTACCATAGATTAATGATCTATTTGATCAGCTTAGAGGAGTGAGAGTGTTCTCTATGATAGATTTGAGTTTCAAATACTACCAATTGAGAGTAAAGGAATTGGATGTGGCAAAGATAGCTTTTAAGATGAGGTATGGCCTTTATGAGTTCCTAGTAATACCGTTTTGTGCTTACTAATGCTCCGGCATCATTCATGGTGTGACACCCCTTACCCAACCGAACATTAGCCAATCATTAAGCTTGACTAAGGTCTGCATGCATATCGAGATATCCAAAGTCATCTACCTATTTGCTTGTTATAAATCATTCTTGATTAAGAATGTTGTGTGTGAAAATATGGATTTTCAAAAACCTTTTTAAATAGTGTTACTTATTTAAAAGTGGTAATCCTGGTGTTGAAAATTCAGTAGCATAATGGCTATACCAAGCACTATTCCAAATTTTAAACAGTAACTTACATAAGAAAAGACACTTTTATATCTCAATTACACACTTCCACTAGCTTAATGCGATCCTCTTATCACTCTAGGAGCACATAACTCAGTATATGATATCTCAACCTCAGAAAGAGATATCATTCAACACAACATGCAATATCACAATTTAATATAACATACAAAGTTAAAATCCAAAAAGACCATTTTAAATTGCAATCGTCACAAAATAATTACAAGTTAGGCTCGTCCCTTTTACATATACATTTAAGTGCACCTATACATCATATGTATTACATAAATAAAAGCTTTACCAAAATAAAGCCTTCTTTTTAATGACTTGATGTCCTGAGGCTTCTAGTATGAAAATGTTCTTGTATGTACATATCATAAACTAATGGCATGTTAAGTGAATTGTTTAACGTTGTAATCGAAATAACATATGCTAAACATCATTTTAACATGCCTTAATTATATGTTAATCATTAACATACATAACTACTGAACATATAACATAATATGCAAACAAATGATGACATGCCATAATTAAGATTTATTTGACATAAACCATGCACAAGCTACTCCATATCATGCATGCACAGCAAAACAACATATAAAACATCATTTCATCAATTTATACCATTTCACATTATACACGGTATTAATGGTCATATTAATGCCATAACCTGAATAATATGTTATTCACCATTTGCTTTATTTCCTTTACTTATGTCCATGGGAATAACCCCAAACTTATGGATAACTGGATCATATTTATCTAGTGGCCCACATTTTGGACCTGATGACTATTACACTAATATAGTGCAGTGTCAAATGCGACTTATATAGTTACACCCATATATGTTATATATAGTAGCCCGTACAAAACTTTTACTAGTCATTGCATCTGCTAGATCCAAAGATCAAAACACTTATGCTTGTAGGTAGGCTACAAGTGTACCTTTTGGATGCAAACTAAGCACCGAAGTACTCTAGCAGTTGCTAAATCCCCTAACTGACCGGTCAATCTACCCAATTCCTAAGTTATTGCATCTCCTGGGTTAAAAACCATTTTATTTAATTTCACCTCATTAAATATGCTTACATAGATTTTAACATGCATATTTTAGCCATAGAATGACTACAACTACTTAACTTTATGAAAAATAACATTTTGAGCCTTTATGCTCATTTTCCACATCATTATTCCATATACTCACCCATCATTATGCCATATGCTCAACAATCATGCTTTTCCATATTGTATATGGAATTTTAAGATTTTTTTTAATCATAAAGGTCATAAAATCCATTTGGATTACTTTATGCCCTTATTGTTATTACTTCTCAAATTGTGGCATACAATGCTCTTAAGAGCTCCTTTGGATCATTTTTGGGTTTAAGGCATTTTTAAGTCATAAACTTCATTTCTTTCATGTCTT
>CANXYI011160719.1:0-10004 GCA_948208565.1 Hura crepitans
ACATACCAAGTATTAATAGAGAAATTGCAGAACATGCCATACCAATGCATAACCACACTATCCTAGTATGATAGAAACTCAGAAGAATGAGACCTGGATAGGCAAAGAAAGTGAAAGAGGAAGTAGTTATACTGCTTGAGGCAAAGTTCATTGAGGAAATAGTCTTCCCTACTTGGCTAGCCAACATAGTGCCAGTACCAAAGAAAGATGGTAGGGTTAAGATGTACGTAGATTATCGAGACTTGAACAAGGCATGCACAAAAGATGACTTTTGCCTTCCACATATAGATGTACTAGTTGATAGTGCAGCTATGGCCGCCATGTACTCATTCATTGATGGGTTCTTTGGATATAATTAGATTCTAATGAAAGTAATAGACAAGTGTAAGACAACTTTCATAACAGAATAGGGAACATATTGTTATAAGGTGGTGCCTTTTGACTAAAGAATGTAGGGTTGACGTATCAGTGGATGGCCACCAAGCTATTCCATATCATGATATACAAGGAAGTTGAAGTGTATGTGGATGACATGATGGTGAAATCTGTAGAATAGGAAGAGCACTTCGAAGCGTTAGAGAAATTCTTCTAAAGGCTAAACTAGTTCAACATGAGGCTTAACCCTAAGAACTATATCTTTGGGGTCACGTTAGGAAAGTTATTGGGGTTCATAGTAAGCAAGAGGGGGATTGAGGTCAACCCGGAGTAGGTAAAGGGCATCTTAGATATGCCTACGCCACAATCTGAGAAAAAATCAGGGGGTTCGTAGGCAAGATTTAGTACATTAGTAGGTTTATATCCAAACTCACGACAATTTGTGAACCCATATTTAACCTGCTATGTAAGGGTCAACTAAAGGAGTGGAATAGTGACTGCGAGAAAGCATTCTAGTTCATCAAGGAGTACTTGATTAACCCTCAAGTTCTAAAACCTCTAAAACTAGGTAGGCCTTTAATCCTGTATCTAGTAGTAAAAAGGTATTTAATAGGAGCATTAATAGCACAAGTTGATGAAGCTATAGTAGAAAATGCAGTTTATTACTTAAGCAAGAAGTTACTCCCATATGAACAGAAATACACCACAGTGGAAAAGATATGTTTGGGGGTGATTTGAGCATCAACGAAGCTGTGACACTATTTCTAATCCTATAAAGTGGAAGCAGTAGTAAGACATAACCCGCTCAGGTATCTACAATCTGCTCCATCCTTAATAGGTAAGATGGGGCGATGGATATTGCTTCTTTAGGAGTTTGACATCTCTTACATTACTAAAAAACCATTAAGGGCCGAGCTGTAGCTGAATTCCTAGCTTAGCACCTAATTTAAGAGAAGCATAAAGAATACAAATTTCTAGATAAACACTTGGGGGCAATATCCTGGGACGGATGGAAAATGTTCTTTGATGGAGCCATCAACCAAAGAGGAGCAGACACAAGAGCATTAATTAGTAGTCCAAAAGGTGAGCAAATGTTCTTGGCAAAGAAACTAGAGTTTTCAGCTACCAATAACATGGTTGAATATGAGGCATGTGTTTATGGCCTTGAAACTCTGTATCAGCTAGGGGCAGAAGTGGTTGATGTCAATGAAGGCTCAATGCTGGCCATCCAACAAGTCAAAGGTGATTGTGAAGTCAAAGATGAGAACTTGGGCATGTATGTTAGAATTCTCATAGACCTTGTTAAAGGATTCGATCAATGCACTTTTCACCACATCCCTAGAGAATAAAACCAAGTTGCAGATGCTCTAGCCACCCTAATGTTAGTGTCAAACCTTACTAAGAAATATTTATTCTAGCTAATGTATTTTAGTAAGATAAGGTTTCCCACTTATACTAGAATAGTTAGCTCTGCCATTGAGCAAACCCATCCACAGTTACCATGGTATCATGAAATATGAACCTACTTAGAAAAAAGGAAAATACCCCATAAATGCAACTAAAAAAAGATAAAAAGGCACTTTGAAAGTTGTCCACTCAGTTTATTTCATTCCAAGGCATGTTATACAAGAGGCAGATGGATTGGATACAACTCAGGTGTATAGATGAGATGAAATCACAAACGGTGCTCAAGGAAGTACATGAGGGAGTATGTGGTCCACACATGAATGGTAGAAACCTAGTAAAGAAGATCATGAGACTAGGATACTATTAGTTGACCATAGAGTCAGATTGTTGCGACTTCATAAAGAGGTGCCACAAGTGCCAGGTGTATAGGAATCTGAGTCACTTACTGCCTAATGAACTGACTAGTTTGTCATCCCCATGGCCCTTCTCAACATGGGGGATCAACATAATTGGAGAAATAAAGCTGTTAGCAGCTAGAGGACACATGTTTATAGTAGTTGCGGTCAATTACTTCACAAAGTGGGTAGAGACTGACTCTTTCAATAAATTAGGGGCAAGACAGATGGGAAAATTTATTGAAAGAAATATTATCTGTAGGTATGGTTTGCCGCAATAGATTATCTCAGACAATAAAGTGCAATTCTATAGAGAGACCAAACAACTTCTTTAGAAGTATGGAATTCAACACCATAAGTCTTCTTCATATTGATCACAAACTAATGGAGCCGTAGAAGCTGCTAATAAAAATGTCAAAAAAATTTTGCAAAAAATGATCATCACATATAAGGATTGGGTAGATATGCTACTGTTCGCATTATGGGGGATACAAAATGATAGTCAGGATATCTACCCAGGTTACGCCTTACTCACTGGTGTATGCCATAGAGGCAGTGCTGCTAATCGAGGTTGAAATACCTTCACTAAGGGTAGTATTAGAAGCAAACATACCTGAAGCAAAATGGGTTAGAAGCAGATATGAGCAATTGGCACTAATCGATGAAAAATAACTTAAAACTCTCTATCACATGCAATTATACCATAAGAGAATTGCGAGAGCTTACAATAAGAAAGTCAAGCCCAGAACCATACGAGAAGGTGATTTGATGCCCAAACAGGTTAGGTTGTTGATGTTTTACCCTAGGGAAAAGTTCAAACCCAATTGGGAAGGTCCTTACATGGTCAAAAAGGTGCTCAAACATAGGGCATAAAGATCTCAGATTTGGAGGGTAATGAATTTTCAGAACCAGTCAATGCAGACAGACTAAAGAAGTACTTTTGTTAAAAAAAGTCTGCTAAGCTGAAAACCCGAATAGGGCGGCTTAGGCAAAAGTTAGGACATCCCGATGAGGTGAAAACCCAACAAGGCACTTTATGCAAAAGTTAAGGGCGCAGAGAGAAAATGTCCATTCAAGAAAACCTCTCAAGGTTAATTACTAATGATGGTACTATTAATGGAACTTAATAAATTCACCAAGATTAATAGGTTTAGTTTTAAATGCAGTCAATGACAAAAATGCATTAGTTTTGATCACTGGTATGCAAATTCGTATCTAGGAAAGGTTCATACAAGTAACTAAATTCTATACACATTGTTTCTTTTCAGAACTAGAAACATCATCTTTAGTCTTTCTTTTTAGTGCTAATGATCTATTGTCTTAGCATCACTCAAAATCCACTTGTTGTATGATTTGTCTATAATAACAACATTGATTATGTAATCAGGCATGTCCCTCAGGATGGCATGTTACTTTCACAAGTTAGGGAAAGTGTGTAAATAGTGATGAGTCAAAAGGCCATCACAAGATCTCAGAGGCTCAGTGGGTATCCATTTCACTAAATCGAACTATCGCAAGATGCATGAAGGGCTGTAAAAAGTAGCATGCCTCAACCCGATCAAGGGCACGTAACTTACATGGCTAAATAAGGTGAAATGGCTGATTTTCCACTAAGGACACCTCCATTGTATTGAAATTACTATGTCAAGCCATAAAAGCCACTGATCAAAGGAGTCACACTTCATGGTGAGCTTCCTTTCACAATAATGATAGGAGCCATACTTTGTCTAAAGTCTCTCAAGTGGTGTAATGATCAACCCTAATTTCTTTTACAGCCAGATAAAAAAAAAGATCGTTAGGTTGGAAAATCCATACAGTACCACCTAAGCAAAAATTAGGCAGACCCACTAGTATGAAAACCGTCACAAGCATACTAGGCAAAAGTTAGGGTTATGACAAAGCTAATAATACATACTTATAAGAGAAGTGGACTCCTGCTATGAAATCAATGTCCCCTCTTGTGAGTACGTTTAAACTACAGATGGTCTCAGCTAAAAAGATGCTAAAAGGGTTATGGCCGGAGCACATTATAGTGAGAAGGTGAAGGACCTTAAAGTCATAATGTTCATTGTGAGAAGTAACACTGAGCCAGCTTCTGAGAAGGCATAGCAGAATGCACTTTGCCCATTCCACTGAGTTGATAGAAATTTGATAACTATGATCAAAGATTGCCTGTAGGGAAATTAGGTCTATCCCTAGTAGTATTTTGCAGCACATAATAGGAGAAAAGCCTAGGGCCAGAATGATATCCAAAGGGTAGTGATCCTCAAATGAAGGTAAGGCTAAAGGGGTAGCAGGAGTAATTTTGTATTCTAGAATGGTGGTGAATTCCTTTAAGGTGGGGCATATTTCTTATTGATCGAAGGTGAAAACATGGAAAGTAGGGTCCCAGTGTCATGCAGTGACCTTTAAAATTTCGAGGTCAATCTGAACTTTGCTCAGAAACTTTAGCACTGAAAAAGGGGCAAGAATAGGAGAAGCCCAAGTGACTTTAGATTCTAAAGCCTTGGACAACTTCAGAGAAAAAAGGGATATAATGCAAGGAATGAGGTGAGAGAACCAAAGAAGAGGGTATTTATAAGCCAACGTATCCCATTCTTTTTCTTCATAGGAAACACAATCCTAAACATGTGAGAAAGTCTGTACGGACCAAGGACTAGCATCAAGGTTCGCTCGGACTAAGAAAACAATGTTCACATGTCGACATGTCTAGTCTGTGGCCATAGCTATGAAAAGTCCACACGAACTAAGTAAGCCAGGTCCGCTCGGACTAAAATAACTCTCCTAGGTCTGCACAGACTAAGGCACCATAGTCAATGAAGTGCACAAAAAAGAAAAATAGATCGAGGCACTATAGGTTTATATAGGCAAAATAAGGCATTCAAAGTTCAAAACGAAATGCAGAGATAAAAATGGGAAAGCTTAAATTGTACCATGTTCAAAGTACTAAGATGGGCAACAAAGAATCCTATTTTTGAAAAGAAAAGAGCCCTCATATCATGCCCTTACACAACAATTGTAAAGAAAGAAAAATAAAGAAAAGAGGGACTATCCCCTAATCTAGCCATTAAAGCCATCTTCTTCCTCCGTGTCTTTATCCTCGAAAGAAATCACCAACTTTTTAGCCACTTTGTAAGCTCGGATCTTCTTTCGAGCTTTGCGTAAGGCCGCCACTCGTTTGGATAGCTCATTCTACAAAGGAGTGAAGGATCAATGTCACATAACATACATGTAACATAACATATAGCATACATATAACACAACATACAGCACACATGTAACACAACATACATGTAATGTAGCATACGTAATGTACCTAACATACACAGATAACATGTAGCACATCATACATGCATAAGCATACATAACATATGTGCACATTAGCATAACATGGAATATGCAAAGTACATAAATAACATATACGATAGGAATGCACTTATCGCCATCACCCGAGTCTCATCAATCATGGCCCTCTTGAAAGCCTCTACCAGCCAGGCAATCCTCTTCACTAGAGCTTTTTTCACTTGAGCAGGAAAAACAAGATGTCAGGCATGTGCAATGAGAAGATTCCAATAACAAAATTGATGATCTTACCAGTATCATATCCTCAGGCTCAAAGGTCATGGTCTAACTCTCCTCAATACAAAGCTTGGTAAGAGAAAGTTCCCTGTCGATGCCATAGCGCATGTAGCTCTGCTCGGGCATATCCACTAATGTCCCTACCACCTTGCTAGGAAAAGATGTCAGGCCAGTTGATAATCCTAGAGCATGAGTAGGAGGTGAGAACTGAGAGCCTAGGGAGCCAGAAGTGGTCCTTGGCTGCTTTCTTGAGGAGGATGGACCAGCCTCAGGGATAGCAGTGGGCTATAGCACAATAATACATAAGTTAAGAACACAACATGAAAGAGACAGTAAAACACAAGAAATTGACCTGAGGTGGAAGAGGCCTAGCAGTGTAGGGGACTCAAGGAAGTAGGTGAGACGCATCCCATGGAGCATAGCCCTTATCACCATCCTCCACTAGTGTGGCTCTAGGGACCCCGACAGTTATCCCTTACACGAAGTCTAAATTATTAAGGTATCTCCCAAATAGCATGGACTCAGGAGGATCCAAAGGAATGAGATGCACATCAAGGCCTAAGTGCCAACTGACTACCCTCTCTCCTAGGAACCAGTGGTATGTCTCTAAAGTAATCCGCAATAGATGGCAAAAGGATAGGCCCCGAATGAAGCGCAAAGGGAGAGGCAGCTCATTGATGGGAAAGACCCACCATGCCAAATCAACCTGTATAGGTTAGTATTAACAAACATGCAAATAATCACTAATGAAATCTTTTTTAGTTTAGGAATTACTTACATTTGTCTAAGCATGTAGGTTGAGATACTGGCAGTGCTGCCTCAAAGACACTGCGTTCTAGGGACCAGAGGTAGGTTGGACCCATCTATCCATCACCGGATAGCGATGCGGCACATCTAGCTCACAAGGATAGGCTAACAAGTGAAGCTTATAAGCTTATACTTGAGAACAACAAAAGAAGGAAGTTAGTTATAAAATTTCAAAGAGAAAAGAAAGAAGAGAGAATTCACTTACCAAGATGCCAGACACGAAGCTTTGGATAAACCGATGGCTCTATTGAGTCCATACAACCATATCTAAACTCTGGAACATCCACCCTAGGGATGAATTACACCAATTTTAGCTCTCTATTTTGTCAATTTCCTTTACCACCAGGAGGAATCTCTAGCTCACGATGCCGTTAGCATTAGCAAACAAGGTGGTGCCTAGCAAGTATAAGATGAAATAGCATACATACTGATCCACCTCTAACTCACTTGAAGGAGACTCTTCACCCCACCTCTCCTGAAGGTCAGTGCAACGAATACTACCGGCCTAGTCTTGAGGCATAAACCCCAGCAACTCTTTCACCTCTAACAGTTATAGGGAGGGATGCCGATAGTAAGCGTCGAAAGCAATGGCACAACCAGTGCAAGGTGCCCTAATAATGAATGCCCAATCGAATGGCATGATCGTCAGCTCACCGAAGGATACGTGGAAAGTATGGGTGGTGTCCATCCACCTATCTAGCAATGCTCATAAGGCCTAGAGGTCACGACAAAAATCTCTACCTACAAAGTGATTAATGACATTCTGGAAGCCCGTCATGCACACTTTGTTCTTCACCATCACAAGCATGGTGGAGTACCACTATTGTGGACTAGAAAGAGTGCCCCTACACTTGAGACGTGTCTACAAAAAGCAAGCAATTGAGAATCAGGACTAAGTTCACAAAGTCTGCAAGAACCAAAAATCCTAAAGCAAAAGTCTGCATAAACAAAAAGCAAGCAGGCTAACAAGTTTGCACAGACTAATTATGGAGTCAAAAATAGTCATACAAAATGTCCACACAGACCAATTCTGAGTCAAATACAAGTCTGCATGGACTTCAACCAAAGTCAAAAGGGGTCAACATTTGGTCTGCACTGATGTCACATATAGAGTGATTAATGTAACTATGGGAATAGTTTTGACAAATAAAAATTTCATAGGTCCGCACGGACCAATAGCCCCAAGGAACTTAGTCCGCCTAGACCTGTCGCACCCTAACCTACTTAGTTTGCATGGACTTATCATGCCAAAAGTCTCTTAAAACATGAAAACACAAGAATAGGCAAGCAAAAACAATGGAAAACACATAAGGGGTGAAGGACTCACCTATGGGTACACTTCAGAGCATGCATGGTGGGCCAGATCTGCCAACAGAGCAGTTGGATAACCAAAAGTCATGCCATTGATAGGCGCTACATGCTTTAGTCTGTTCACTATGATGGAAGGGACAAAGCCCACCAGAGTAGGCATCAAAATGTCTTCCAGTGGTGGAGGAGAAGGTAGACACCTCACCTTAACCTATGATGATAGCTAGAGATGAACTCTCAAGTACAACATAAAAAGTTAATCAAGATATAGGTCCGCACGGACTAACTATGGAGAAAAGCCAGAGCTCGGCCCATGAAAACCACGGACCATTATCTCAAGGAACTTAGTTTGCATGGACTAACTACAAATAAGCCAAAACCTAGCCCATGAAAAACATGGACCATCATCCCAGGGAACTTAGTCCGTACAGACTAACTATAAAAATAAGTCAAAACCCAGCCCATGAAGATCACAGACCATCACCCTAGAAACTTAGTCCGCATGGACCTTTATGGATAAGTCCGTACAGACTTACCATCAAGAAAAATAATTCGGATGAAAACACTACTAGTTTAGTCCAAGAGTCAGAATCCTCTAAAGATTAGGACTTTCTTTTGGATGGGAGGAGCAAGAAAACCTAGAAAAGAAGTATAAATACTCCTTTTTTATAAGGGATGAGAGGTTTAAAAAACCTAAAGAGGGAAAACAATCACAATTGCAACCATTCTAGTAGGCAAGGGTATTAAAAGCTTGGTAAGACTTGTCATAAGTGAGAATTCAACCATCCTCATTTGAACTAAAAAGGCCTTTTATGCTAGTGCTTAGAGAAATCCTTTTACCCAGGTAATATTTGAGGTCTATGGATGAGATTTTTGTGTCTTTTATGAGCCAATGATCTCTGAGATAGTCAATGGATGATGTGATACATTGTTATCCTTATTCTCCTTAATGATGAGTAGGCTTATCATATTGGAAACATAGATTGTGAACTCAATATTTGTAGTTAGCATTCAGTATGCCATGAGGAGTTAATTTTTATCGCATAAATATAATCTTATATGTAATTAAGTCTGCACAGAGCTAGTATCTTTAAACACAAGCCTACAAAGTTAGTCCGCACGGACTTATTCCATGAATAGCAATTGGGTGACTTGGTCTACACGGACCTATATTCAATGAGCATGATAATCTGCCTTTGTGATACTGTGTCAAATATAGAGTGTCTGATGAAAATTAATATATACACTCATGAATGATGAAAACATAGAATCAGTGTATGGAACTATAATGCAGGTTTGCATGAACTCCCTATCATAAGGGCTATACTTTCGTACAGACCTATGAATGGCAATGTACATTGTAATCTTTCGCCACATATTCTGTTGCTATGATTCATGATGTATGATGTATCCATATTGACATGTTTATGGTTCCGTTCATTCATGCATTAATAATCTTGAACTAACCTGTTTAACTTTAATGTTTTCTGAGTTATTGATCGGACCTTGCACTAGAAGTAAAAGTATGAGACAGACTTAATCCTTCTCTAGAGAAGGTCTGCATGGATGAAGAATCATTCCTTCCTAGGTTCACATGGACTTGATGATGTAGGAGGGGCCTATTCTAACACCATAGCTTACTTCTATTGGCTTTGTACTATTTGCACTTCTTTACTTGTTTTTGGGTTGTAATAGTTAGTAAATAACTCATTTTACATGCTAAAACACAACTTTCCCATTAACCCATTCTATACATAATTAATCGATGTTTTGTAACAAAATGGTTTTAAGTTTTCTTTACTCAAAAGTCATATAAAAATGTACTTTAATAAGGACCAATCTGTTAGAGATGGGAGTTAGGCAATTATCGCCAATTCCTATAGAATTATAGGTAGTTGTCAGGCCAATTAACAATTAATCAATGATCTACTTTCTAAATGTATAATATATATTACTGTATTCTTTAAATGCCATAATTTACTTCTATACATGCAAAGGTGATACAATTTAAATCAAGAATGATTTATGCTTGAAATGATAAGGGATTGATAAATGTTACAATATACATGGACAACATATTATTAGGGCATGAATAAGATCTGAAATTTCGAACCTTTCTGGTGTAAAAGATTA
>CANXYI011160722.1:0-11488 GCA_948208565.1 Hura crepitans
ACATCTAGTGTTGTAACCTCTTCCCTTACCTTCACAGTATATTACCTTACTGGAGCATGAGCTTCTGATCTGGTATCCTGACTAACACTAGACTGCTTACCCCTATTCTACCTTTGTCCTCTGTTCTATAGTGCAACATTAGAAGTTTGAGTCTGATTACCCCCTATTGATATTTGAGGATAATCTTTCTTAAAATGATCTTGAGAACCACACTAAAAACATTCACCCTATCTATTTGCTACACACTATCCCCAGTGCCTTCTCTAACAAGTAGCACATGTGGGAGGTCCACTTCTATTGCTCCCTATACTAGAGACACTGCTTGCCCGAGGACACAAATGAGTTCTCACATTCGATGCTTGTTCTGACCTCTAAGTCTATATCTGTCTTGACCCTTAGTATCTTGTTTGATATTGAGGCCTAGTCTAAGGCTATGCTTGTGATTGGGCTTCTCTCCTCTTCTTTCCATGTCCTGATAGAGCACTGGATTGCCCCACTGTAAATTGTCTTTTCTTTTGAAATAAGTCCCTCCTTTCTTATACCATCTCTTTCATGTCATATGCTACTGACACTAATACATCAAAGTCTCTTCTCTAATATAGGATATCTACATCCTCAACTCTATATTTAGTCCTACCAAAAAATCTCTTACACTTCTCCTCCTCATTGGGAATAAATTCTCTTAGCATATTTCAGAAGTATGGTGAAGTCCTTCTCATATTTTGACACTAACTTCCTTCCCTGCTTCAAGTCTAAGAACTCTTGTCTCTTTTTATCCCTATAGGAGTCAAGTATATATCTCTTCCTAAATTCCTTTGGGAAAAATTTCTAGGTCAGCTCAACTAGTGTCTTTCTTCTCTTAGTAGTATTCCACCAATTGTTATCTTCTTCCTGCAAGAGGTAAGTAGCACACTACAGATTCTTAACCTCAGTGCAAATCAACTGTTCTAGAACTTTAAGGGTTTTGTCTAGATAGTATTTAGCCCAAGTAGCATCATCTTCTCTTTTTCCTAGAATATCAATAGCTCCCAACTTCCTTAACCTCTCTAAAGGACTCTTCTATGGAAAAACTTGTGGTAGAGGTGGTACTATTATCAGAGGAGGTAGAGGTGGAACAACAGTAGCAGTGGAGTTTGTCAGAGCAAGTTTACTATCTACTGTAATAAGGCTAGTGATTCTTTAGCTTGTTGTGGACCAGGTCCTGGTGGTCTGGACTGTTGGGCAGCATCATTGGGTTCAGGCACAAATGCATTTCCTACCCCCTAAATTGTAGTTGGTGCAAAACTAGCCACCTTTTTAGTTCCTACTTTAGGTGCCTGTTCAGCCATATGTTTTTTGCAAAAGAATAACTTATCAGCCTCGAACAATATAACAATTCAGAGGAATTGGAAACTTAATATTAGATATCCATGTACTATACCTAGAAACATTAAAGCCATTCTCTGATACCACCAAATATGACATGCCCTACTAGATCCTCTAAGAGACCCCTTAGGTGATGCATGCACTTCTACATCACTAGCACCCCTTTCTCTAATCCTTCATTCGTTAGATTATTTATCTCACTTGTATTCTAAAATCACTTTACATATGGTTTTATAGCTTATCATGGTATATTCATACAAAAATGCTAATTTAGGTGATTACAGTTCATTCTCAAATACTTAGAAATTTTGATAGCATAATGGCTATCCAGGTCCTATCCCAAAAATTTTATCATGCCTATTTAATACTTCTATAATCCATTCACAACACTTGGACCCATTTGGTCCCCCATTCTCACCCTATCATCAACCTAAGCACACAACAAATTCAGGCCTCAGGCCATAGATAAATCATGCATATATATACATAGAGCGTCAGGCTCACATCAATCATCACAGGTCATATATAACCATACATTCACCATAAAAACATATGAAGATACTTTATTTACATCAACAGGTTATAAGTACTTAATTTACATTACATGCCTATAACTTATATATATAAGTTCTACCTAACTCCCACCTAGGTCCATTGATATCAAAACTATATAACAATTACATTAAAATACTTCACTGGTACTCTCTGAACCATAATCATCACTCTTTACGAGGTAAGTTCCCGCTGTTGTGTACTTATGCACCAAAATAGGTACACTGAGTATACGAGATACTCAGTGGTGAACTTAAAGTAATTTAATCATGAAATTACATTTTTAAAGTACCTATGAAGTTAAAGGAATAATTCTGCTTCATTATATGACTCAATTATTCACTAGGGTGCCAAATTACTAAAATGCCCCTAAGGTATTTTTAAAGTCTGAAGATATCATTTGTGACTTAGCTAAATCATTTAAACATGTATTTTTATGTTTAACAAACATACCATTCCGTAATTACTTTATTCATTTATATCTAGAAATTTACTAAAATACCCTTCGATTGTATTCTTCTTATTTTCTGAGAAAAATCATCAAAATGAGCTTAAACTTTATTATTAAGGATTATTATGCTTATTACTTAATTTTCTTCACTAGTCCGACTAGGAAGATGACACTTTAAGACACTAGATCTAGAAGGATAAGAACTAGTGCAATGGTCCCCATTCTACACCTAAGCCACTGCATCGGCATATATGCCATAATAGAGATCAGCCATAGCCTCCCCAAATACAAGTAAATATGTGATATAATAGAAATCAGCCTGTAGGCCTCCCCAGCCATAATTTATCATCAATAATTGGGGTGACATAATGGATATCAGTCTATATACCTCTTCAGCCACCTAATAAATGCCATCAAGAACTAGGTGACATAATGGAGATCAGTCTGTAGACCTCTCTAGCCACCAAATAATTGACTATCTGAAGATTAGACAACTAGCAGTTGCAAAACCCTAAGTTAACCGGTCAACCCATCTAATGGGTCTAACCAATGGGTCAAGTAGTTTAATTTAAATTCTTTTATTAACCAAAAATCTTCTTACAATATTTAAGTTTCAAAAATAGATAAATAAAAATTTTATCATGCACTTTAGGATTTTATTCAAATTAGTATAGCCACTTTTGGCTCTACTAGGTAAAATTTGAAATAAATTTTTAGGTTTGCTATTGCCAAAATTCAAAGTGTCAGGTATCATGAATTATCATGGCATTTTTACATAAAAGGGTAATGCTTTCTATCTAGTGACATTTTGATTTAGGTAGAGGTCAACTAGACAGTTATAGGTCATTTCGACCACTTTTAAAAATAGATTTCTAGGGCTATTTTAAGTCCAAATTTGACTCAGTTTTCAATGTTATTTTAACTACTTTCCAAGGCATAAGGCCAACTATACTAGGCCAAGTCCATGCCCAAAACATAGGTATTAAAGCCATTAAAACTGGGCTAATTTCATGGGTAAAATACGATTCCACACTATCCTCTCAAAGGCACAATTAAAGTTCACTTTTGAGTCACTACCTTAAGTTTTAACTTTGTGTTTTAAACCAAAACATTCTTACCCATTTCAAGGCATAATTTTAGGTGTCAATTGTGATAGTATTATGTCTTATATTTAGCTAATTCTCTAACTATTTTATGCTAACAATCACACTAAGGTAATGTGCTTAATACCATTTAATAACATAAAATCACATTCAACATGCCATACTAATTGCTCTCGATACTTCAAACAAATAGGCTTCATTGCCATTATTTTTAACATAATCACCATAATTACTCATATTTTAATACCATGGACTCAATTATGGATATAAACATCTCAATTCAATCTAATTTAGCTAAGGCATAAACAACATTTTTTGGAAATTTCTTATTATAGTTCATGGGTACACACAAGAACACATATTCCATAATGATTTCCTTACCCAATTTCACCTAATTCATATCCTAACATGCCAAGCACAATCTAAGTTCATCATAGGTAGCAAGATTCTTGATCAAACAACCTTAAGCAGCATAATTCTAGCAAGTAATTGAAGCCAATTACACAACTACTTAAAACCACATTCTGAATTTCACCAAAACTCAAGATAATCAACTTTTCCAAAGAAAAATCACCTTTAAATATAACCTTCCAGCTATCCTAAGTGAAGGTTTACTAGCCTAGGAACCCAAACTCATGAAGAAAGGGCTGAAAGTCCACATAACATTAAAGAAAAGCCTTGCAAATCCTTAAAAACCCATACTATCTAGATTGCCATAATAGCCTCTCCCGCTCTTTGTGGCCTCCAAGCTAGCCTCCAATGGCCACCAATGCCTCAAACACATTAACACATAGGTCTTAGGTACCCTCTAGCATCAATTGGTAGCTCGAAAGAAGAAGGAAAAGGGAGGAATTGCTCAAAACTCACCTTACACACCCTATTCTAGACAACTTTGAATTTATCTCCTTCTTTGAATTTTATCTCACAATTGGTAACTCCTTTTGCCCTAATTCTTATTCGTCATGGTGTTTAACAAATATGAGAATTTTTAGGAACTAGAATCAACTAAAATGATGGTCGAAGGAGGAAGATATGGGGTTTTTCCTTCTTATGTGGCGTCAGTAATAGAGGGAAATGGGGGAGGAAACATTTTATCCACGGTGAAGGGGAAATCAACCTGTCAAAGGCCAATTGCCACTTGCAGCTAGCATGCCCACTTGACATGAAGTAGGGCCCACCTTGCCATGTCAAAAGTGGTCTCGAAATTCTCGAGTCATCCTAAATTTTTTGGAAAACTTAAGAAATTCATAAAAATTCACTCGAACCTCAAAAAATTATGTTATTTATTTTAAAATTCCTATTTTAATCCCTTCTATCTGCTCATAAATTTTTATGGCCAGATTTCATTGATAGGACAATTTTCAAACTACCTCGATTTGTGTGCCAAGTTCAAAATTTTTGAGAATTTGCAAATGACCTTCGATTTCAAAAATTCCTTCACCAATGGACTCAGTGGAATTTTTGAGCTTCAAGGTCGGATATTTTTTGAGTCTGTCTAGGCACATCCCGGGTCAATCCCAGCTTGAAAAATTTTTATTGCACAGATGTATTCCTTACTGCTTAATTTGAATTATTGATTCTACTAATTTTTTTTATTATGCCTTTTTCATCAGTTTAGTGCCCCTTAAAGTTTCATGACCAATGTCATTACCTCAATCCATGTCCAGGTGACTCGATAACCCCCAGCACACTTCTTGAACCTTATGGCACTATTCACAGAGCTCCAGATTACAGGCGTTACAAAGGTAGTAGCTTATGCTTTAAGACAGTTGAAGCCACATGAGAGGAATCATCCTACTAATGACATAAAGCTACCTACTATTGTTTCTACTTTGAAAATATAGAGGCACTACTTGTATAAGGAAAAATGTTACATCTATATATATCATAAAAGTCTGAAATACCTCCTCACTTAGAAGGAGTTGAATTTGAGGCAGAGAATGTGGTTAGAATTAATAAAGGATTATGATTATTTGATTGATTACCACTCAAATGTGGTGGCAGATGCTCTGAGCAGGAAATTCATGGTAACTCTTGAAGCCATAAATGTTAGATTGCAGTATACTCTAGAAAATGTTGTATGTGTGATTATTGACAGATTGACAAAGACAGGTCACTTTATCCTAGTCAGGACGGACTACTCATTAGAGAAGCCAGCTAGATTGGTTATGGATGAGATAGTTAGATTGCATGGTGTGCTAGTGACTATTATTTCTAACAGAGATCATTGCTTTACATGTAGATTTTGGAAGAAGCTGCAGGCAACATTAGGCACTAGAATAGCCTATAGTACAACTTTTCAACCTCAGACTAACGAACAGTTAGAGAGGGTGATACAGACACTTAAGGATATGTTGTGAGGTTGTGCTATTGAGTTTAAAGGTAGCTAAGATCAATACCTATCTTTAGTAGAGTTTGCCTATAATAACAGTTATCAGTCTAGTTTAGGAATGCCTCTATAAAAAGAATTGTATAATAGACGATGTAAAACTCTTTTATATTGTAGTTGACTTAGGGAAAGTAAGATTTCTAGTGTGGATTTAATTAGAGATGCTGAAGAAAAAGTGAAGGTGATTAGGGAAAGGAAGGAAGTAGCAGTTGATAGATATAAATCATACACTAACCTAAAATGAAGAGATATTGAGTATGGAGTTAGTGAAAAAGTGTTCCTAAAGGTTTCTCATTGGAAAAAGTATTGAGATTCAAGAAAATGGGGACATTAAGTCCCAGGTTTATTGGACCTTATGAGATTATAGAGAGGGTCGGACCTCTAGCATACAGGTTGGCATTACCACTGGAGCTACAATAGATACATAATATTTTCTATGTTTTTATGCTCAAGAAGTACAAATCGGACCTGTCACATGTGATTCTGATGTCGGATATTAAAGTATAGCTTGATCTGAGTTATAAAGAAGAAGTAGTTCAAATTTTGGCTCCTGAAGTAAAGCAGTTGAGGAATAAATCCATTCCACTGGTTAAAGTGCTATGGAGGCACCATAATATTAAAGAAGCTACCCAGGAGACAAAAAAAATAGATGAGGGCTCAATATCCATAGTTATTTGCTATAGGTAATTTTGAGGATGAAATATTCTTAAAAGGGAAAGAATTATAATGCCCGTGTATCTAGGCTCCCTGAATAGTACCACTAGTTTAGGGAAGTGTGCTTGAGGTGCTAGGTCACTTACACATAAATCGAGGTAGTAGCACAGGTCATGAAACTTTGAGAGGCTTTAAAAGGATGAAAAAGGCAAAATTTAAAAATTTAGCAGAACTACTAATTCATTTCAGGATATAAGCTATTGATCTATGTAATAAAATTGAGTTAGGCCGAGAATAACTTAAGATATGCCTAGATGGACCTAAAAATATCGTACCCTAAAGTTAAAAAATTCCATTGAGTCCATCGGTGCAAGAATTTTTGGATTCTGAGGTCATTTGCAAATTCTCATAATTTTTTAGGTTAGAAAACAAATCAAGGCAATTTGAAAATTATTCTATCGATGGAATTTGGCTACAAAAATTTACAAGTATGTAGAGGGAATTAAAATATGTATTTTAAAACAAACAGTTTAATTTTTTAAGGTAGTGTGAATTTTGGTGCATTTTTGAAGTTTTGTAAAAAATTGAGTTGTTTCGAGATTGTTCAGGAGGTCATGGGACCCACTCGTACGATACCAACTAGCCTAAGGCCATGCCACATGTCAACCAAGGGTGACAAGTGGCAAAGTCCATTTATAAGGAAGAAAAAAATTTCCTCCCTTTGGCTACTGGAATCGACACCAGCCTAAGAGGATTTTCCATTTTCATCACCTTCCTTAGCCTGTTACAGAAAACTGATGCCACTAAAAATCATTCCTATATGTTAGGGAAATTCTAGAGAAAGAATGGAGGCAAAAGGAGCTCTCATGAATTAATTAAAATTCTCTAAAGGTCTAAGGGTCATAAGTAGTCCAACAAGTGTATAACATGAGCTTCCATGGCTTTTTCTTAGATTTTCTTAGTTGTTCTTAGTTAGAAATGGGTATTTTGGGGTGCCTAACATCTGTAGGGATATGCATAAATTTTTGTTTGAGGTGAATTAAAGAAGAGAAAGGCTTAAATAAGGTAAAGAAAAGCTTTCATTGTGGGATGGAATGGAAATGTTAGCAAGCTTCAAGTTGTTCTCCTTAACAAGTAAGTGAATTCAGGCCTTTTTTTCATGCCATATAACCTATATGGGACTAGAATCATACTTTAATGATGTTGAATTAGGATCTAAATGTTGAAATCTTTTAGTTCATATGAAGTTCTTAGGGATAAATGGGCAATTCAGTGTTAAATTGGGAGTTGCTTGATGAAAACTTGACTTCATAGGTGAATTCTTACTAGCTAAGAGCATTATAGGCAATATGTATGTGTGTAATGCTTAGTTTAGTGTGGAACACAGTGTTAAGGTTCTTAAGATGTATATACCTATATGTGTGTGTGAGCATAATTATCCATTTGGCATGTACAATTAGCTTTAGGATATGTGAAACCACTATGTGATAAATAGTTGGCTTGATCAATGTATGTATGATTGTGAATTAGGTAATCATCAAGGCATAAACCATGCATGGGCTATCTAAATTGGCATAAAAATATCCTTATGAATGCATAAATGTGTTGAGAGCATGTGTAAGTAATTGAATGTGTAAGGAAATGTGGAAAAGTGCATGATTATGGCTTGTATATCAATGTACCTAAGAGCATTGGCAAGGAAAATGCTAAGTAATCTTTAGTGTTTTATTTCAAATGAATAATTGCTTTGAAGTTTGATGTTGTGGACTTGAAATGGTTACATTTATTTGGCTTGTTTTTTACATGGATATGGGATAATTATGATATACATGAATGCTTGATAATGAATTAGAAGTGAATGGTTAGTACTTGAACAAGAACTCAAGTTAAATGATCTAAAAGAGAGTTGAAAGTGGACATGAAATGTACTTGTAAAATAAGCCTCTAAATGTCCTTTAAGGGCTATCACTTGTTATTGAATATGTTAGCCATAATGCTTATGTTTTAGCCTTGTAAATGGCCTAGTGATTGTATGGCTTAGGGCTTATAAACATTGTAGAAATAATGGTGAAAACTGTACCGAAAAATGTTAAGAAATAAACCCAAAATTGGCTTTTGAAACTTGATGTAATGACCTCTAACTATCTAGTTTAACCATTACTTGAACCAAAAAAATACCACTAGATAGTAATTGGAAATTATATGAGAAATAGTTATGGAATAAAATCAAGCATAATATACCTTAATTATTGGAAATTATAGTACTTACAAATGGTATTGAGAATTTACCCAGTACAACCTAATTATAGCCATACTAGATCGGGCTAAAATTGAACTGTAAAATAAAATTCATAACTAACTATTTTTAACTTCTAAATATTATAAGAAGTTAACTTATGGAAGAATGATTGTAAATAGAGTTACATGGCTTATTAGTTAGACACCCACTGGATAGGCTGACTGGTCAACTTAGGGATTTTAGATGCTATTACATTGTTTGATTTTCAAGTAGGGCCGATATAGTGGCCTAGGTCTATTTTGGGCCACTGTACAAGTCTATTAGATAGACACTCATGTGCCTTTGCACACTTGATGCCATTCACCTCATTTTGCCAATGCAGTGATGTAGGTCCCGAAGGGCCACTGCACTAATCAGTTTAACATACTAGTCTACTAGGTAGACTATATGTGACATTCTTAATCTTCAAACCCATTCACCTCACATTGCAAGTGTGACGGCATAGGTCATGAGGGGCCACTGCACTACTCGGTTAAATAGACCAGTCTGCTATGCAGATTAGATTGTGACATTCTAAATCTATAAACTTGTTCACCTTATTTTGTTAGTGTAGTGGCGTAGGTCTCGAAGGGCCACCACACTAGTTGATTAAATTGACCAGCCTGTTAGGCAAACCAATCTGTGACATCTTTAATCTTTAAAACATAGCTAGTACAGTGGCCAAGGTCTCGGAGGGCCACTGTACTAGTATGTTATATAGACTAGATCTTGTTATTTGCACCTTCAGTGCTATGACTTGATAAGGCTGGCACTGTGGTCGGGGTTTAAAGTGTGGATCGCTGCATATTATTTTACTTGCTTCTAGGTCTAGTGTATGTAAGTGTCATCTACCTAGTCGGGTCCATTAAATTAAATTGAATAAACAATAAATGAAATAGTGGTGATGTTGGAAAATACTAAAATGCATGTTTTGACATGGCTATCTGAATGAATAACCAGCATATACCATTAAGGGTAATTTGGTAATTTTTGCATATATGCTATTTAATGACTTGATAACTCAATTCCTTAACCGTTATTATTGGAAATGGTTTAAATTCATAAATTACATGTTTTTAAGTGATTAAATACATGGTAATCTATTATGCACAAGTAAAAAGGATATTTTGGTAATTTTCAATCACATGAAATTTATTAGCCTGATAGTCATGTTATTGGATATTATCACTTGAAGTAGCTTAAATTGGTAGTTTACTTACATTTAAATGAATAACTAAGTGGTTAGTTAGCTATACAGGTGTAAGGGTATGTTGATAATTTGATAAAAATGTGTAATTAGTGGTTTAATCACTTGAGTAAATTAATATTATCACTGATAATATAAAACATAAATAAGATACAAAATCTGGAGACATTATTTGAATGAGTAATTAATCAAGGTATAAAATGGTAGTGTGGTCATTTTGATGAATGTAGTGTTAATTATTGGCATAATAACTTGATTGAATAAATGGATATTAGTATTGTATAAATGCATAATAACTAATATGACATGATTTGAATGCTTGAGTTCACCACTGAGTATTATATACTTAGCGTACCTATTTTGGAGTACAAGTATTCTTTCATAGCAGATAACCTCGTAGTACAAGTAGGTAAGTTCAAAGGATAAGTTTGAAGGTTATTATATAGCTAGTTTTTAGTCTTGCACTCAGGTACATAGGGGGGAAATGGGTATCATATAGAGAGGTTATAGATCTAATATTGAATGTACTTTGAATGTGTGATTTTATTCATATGGGGTTTGTGGTGTGTGAGATTAAGGCTTTACATCTTTGATTGTTTAATTATGGCCCGAGGCCTTTGTTGCTAATTGATAGAATGATGATGCTAAGTGTACATTTGGGGGACTAGATGGGTCCAGAAGATGTGGAATATTTTATGGAAGTGTTTCATAGATGTTGAAAATTTTATTTAGTCACCTAGACAGTTGTTATGCTACCTGTTGTGCCCTCTACTCGATCTGTACATCAGACCCGAATAGGGGATGCGCATGTAAAAAGATATCTAGTTTTGTTATTTAAAATAACTTTAAATTTAAAACTTTTATATCAAAAAACATTTCTTGACTCAGATATGAAATAAAACATAAAAAACCTTTTGGCACACATAATAAAGTAAACATTTGGGTTATCGTGACAAAAATCCAACAGCATAATGGCTTTACCAGGACACTTTCCCACATTTTTAGTTGCTTAAAAACACTTCTATAATATCAATAATCTCAACTGCAATCTAATGGGTCCTCCTAACCCTCCAATCACAACACAAAACACAATGAGCCTTAGGCTCTTCATAACCAACATTCTTACATGCAACTCATAGATTAACACATAAACATGCGAGAAGCAGAAAAGCAAAAATCAATAGTTATAATATTTCAGTGCAAAAACCCGATGCAAAACACAGATTAGACCTAATCCCTCCGAGATTACAAGAGCATACTAACTATTAACCATTACATTTACACCACAATCACTATTACAAAAGTACAAAAATACCCATATAGGGGTTATCTTCGTATCTCTTGATATGCAAAAGCTTTAGCTCTAATCTGCTACCTTGTTACCTATGCATTGCAAACAAGCAATGCATTAAGCTTTCGCTTAATGGTGCAATCACTCTAACTTGTGAAAAGGTTAGTTTTAGCATGCCCATATATATACACAAGCCAT
>CANXYI011160786.1:0-18828 GCA_948208565.1 Hura crepitans
AAATATTTTTATCTCCATAATTAATAGCTTATACCCTTAGATGAATTATTGGTTCTGCTAAAATTTTTAATTCATCCATTTTGACCCTTTTCAGGCCTGTCAAAGTTTTATGAGCAATATGCCAGTCATCGGACATTAAATGATGACCCACACCGCGGGGAACATCACTCAGGTCCCAAAAAGTACTGTTCACAAGACCTTGACTGGCGGACGTTACAAGTAAACATGTTTCAATTTTTATACCTTAAAATAATATTTATTTTGAAAGCTTTATATTTCTTGCATGACTTGTATGATATCTCTTGATATTGCTAGTGAGAATGTTGCTTGTGATGAGCCTGAGGCTCAGTGTTGTTTTTATGATGATTGGAGGGTTAGAAGGACCCAGTTAGAGTAGTGTTATGATGTATATTATTTTAGAAGTGTTTTTAACAAGTTTACTATTTGCAAAAGTGTCCTGGTATAGCTATTATGTTGCTGGATTTTCGACACAAAGACCCCATTAGTTGCCTTATAAAGCATGCGAAATGATTTTTAGTGTTTTACAACTCTTTAAGTTAAGAAATCTTTTAATTAATAAAAGTTTTTAATGTAATCATGTTCTATGGATTAGGTAGTCGAATATTGATATGTGTGCATACTATCTATTCAAGTCCTATGAATAGGACAAGTAAAGGGTGCCACAAGACTACACAAAGAAGATTATGAGGTAGTGCACTCCAGTGGAGAATGTTATATGTGCCGTCTCATTGCCATAAGAGGAAGCTTTCTAAGTGGTGGGATGACTTGATAGAGAACTTGAGAGAGAAGGTTCAAACTTGGGATTTCTTCCTAGTTGAGTTTTATAAGAAGTATATTATGAAAGATTACCTAGATAATAGAAGGCAACAATTCATAAACCTTAAGTAAGAACAAAATTCCATAAGGGAGTATGTGTAACACCTTTACCCGATTCCTGGAAGAACCCAATAAGAATGCCACTTCCCATAGATCACCCATCTTATTCCTTCATTCATTTAACACTTATCACCTGATGGAACTTGGTGATATATCTTGGATATTTATCTATGATTACTCATTGTTACCCTAATATTAGATTTATTACTCTGATAAAAATAACTAATGCAATTGAAAAACAATTTTTCAGAAAATCAGGTAGCATAATAGCTACTCGGGTTAAAAACCAAAAATTTTTCCTATAGAAAAACACTTCTAAGAATCATCACATGCCATCCAACCATCATCTAAACCCATCTGGTCCTCCCAATAAATAATCATAGCATACATTAGGTAATAACAAAGGGTCTTAGACCCGTAATATAGATAAGCATTCATACATGCATTCTAGCATTTATACACATAGTAGCATATATTAAGTTACCTATCCTTTACATACAATATTTTATCACAAAAATATTCATATTCTATTATGTTCCTAACCCCTCTACATCTATACATCTATTTACATGAGTGCTCAACCTATATATAGACAAAATTAGATAGAAAATGTACCCTAAAACACTAGTCGTCAGCTACGTGAAGCTTTGAGGTTGAACGGCTATAATATCTATAACTTGCACAACTGAATGTTGACATGCTGTGTATAAACTCAATGGTGAATTTGATATAATATATGCATATACTACACTCAATCATGCTACAAGCACACATACACAGTGCACATAGTAATATCAAGCAATATTATTTACTTCTTTTCTCTGTTACCTTTTTCAACAATTAATAGTGTAATTTTATGTCTTAATTATACTAGCTATTCATAATTCTCATTCTTTTATTCATTTATCTGTTTAAGGCCCATACTAAAATTCTACACCTAAAGACACTAGACAATAGAATATAGGTTTTTTAGTTGCCCATATTTGGGACCTCGGTAGCTATACCTGCCCAACTCCACCTGATAGTGGGGATCAATTTCGTAGAACCTCCCAAGTTAGTATGGCAAGGATCAGTCTAGTAAGGACTTCCCAACATACAATCATCATTAATATAAAGGTGTATAGTAGGGATCAGCCTTGTGGGACCTCACAAATAAAAAATAATGGATAACAAGGATCAATGTCATGGGAGTTTCCTGTACTTATTGTGTAGGGCTTAATATTAAAACCTCGACAACTGCACCCGTCATCATAAATAAACACATAGGTACGAGTCTAGAAGAACTAAACCTAATAGCTACTTTATTCCTTAGATGATCGGCCAACCCATCCAATGGGTGCTTAACTAATATGGGTTGTTAATTGAGTATTAATTTAATCATTCAATTTTAGGTCATTCATTAATTTTATGAGTTAGGTTACTATTCATTTGGTCATTCTTTTATTACCATACTCCTCACATCAATAATCATATAATATTCACCACTATTTTATAAGATCACAGTTGTCCATATTCTTCATTAATTATCTTCATAGGCATTTCTCCATTTCATATCACTTTTTGATTTCCAAAAAGAACACTTTCACATCTATATATACTTTTCATTTTTCATCAAATATTTATGTCATTTAAGTGTTTCAACTAAGCATTCATCATGTCCTCATACTTCCATATTTCATTTTATTTTTACTTCTAAATCATGCCATTAATTCAATTAATACATAAGTACATTCACACATGGCACAAAGGCACCATTCGGCCAACACAAGTGCACACATATTCACATTGATTTCTTTCTATTGCACCTTATTTTTAGGCCTCCAATACATGTATTTGCAACATTCATTCAATATATTTCATTACTACACACATTGAAACACTTATTACCAATTCGATACACATTTCTCATAAAATTATGGCACACAAATGCACACATAACAATTTTATCAAACTCACATACCTATGGATGATTAAACACCCTTGTTCACTACTTTGCTCTTTGGAATTGCCTTGCTCCTTCACCTATATTCCTTTTCCTAACCATTCACAATGTTCAGTTTAGAAAATTCCTAAAAATCCTATGCAACTCCAAATTAAATTCTATCAATATGGTTAATCTTAGAATACCTCATACTACCTAAAAATAAAATAAAAATTTTTTTATGAACACTTACAGTAAAAAGTGACTATTTATTAAAGCTCAATAACTTTCTTCTAAGGCCTTATTTCTGAATTTTACCAGTTAGAATGGCTTCCTTATATCACGGAGGTAAAATTCCATATGTGGTTTGGCATAATTGGGTAAGAATTGAGTGAGTTAAGGAAGAAAAAAGGAAGGAGAGAGAAGGTGTGAATGACATCAGCCAAAGAGGAGTGCAGGGGGAGGAAGGTGATATGGCACATGTGGCACTCCCACATGTGCTAGGCAATTTATATTAAGTGGGTATGCAGCTCAAATCGTGACATGCAGTGATCTAATAGTCGATTTTATCTTGATTTTCTTTGAATCATTGAAAATTCATAATAATTTTTAAACACATCTAAAAATCATTTTTTAGTAGCATAAATCCTTGATAATGCCTATTAAGGGCCCTGTAAGATATCGAGTCAAAATTCAATAAAGAAGTAAAGTTACTATTCACTCGCATAAACTAAAAATTCCAAATAAATATCAAATAACCTAAGAATATAAATATTCCTTCTCCACTAGAATCATTGGAATTTTTTACATTCAAGGTAAGATATTTTTTGGTCCATCTGGACACCTCATAAACCATTCCTAGCTTAACCCCAACTAAAGTCAATATTCACTAGTTCTTAGCTAAAAATGTTTTATTAGTGCTGCTAAAAGTTTTAATTATTTCATTTTCATCATTTTATGGCCTATCAAACTTTTATGAGTAGTACTTATGCCTTCAGCCATTAATGAGGTGTCCTAGCTTCCTAAAAACACTATTCATGCCTCAGAAGTACTATTCATGAAACTGAATTTCACAAGCATTATAGTATTAGAAAGAGTCCACCATACTCAGTCCATATGCCAAGGATACCATTTCCATTGAAGTTAACAAGTGCAAGTGATTCGAGAAGGGGTTACATGTTAACATAAAATCACAAGTGGTCCCTATAATGATCAGAGTCTCTTTTGAGTTGGTTGTTGTGTACCACTCTATAGAGGGGTGCAGAATGGAAAGAGGGAGTTTTATTATAATAAGAGATCTTTTAGAAAGGGGCATGAAATAGAACACAGCAGCAACAATCAGGAAATAGGTTCAGAGGAAGTTAGTATAGGGCTCCATAATAAGCACATAAGTAAAGTTAGTCTTAAAAGATAGCCCAAAGGAATCAGAACATGGGTGGTCAATAGAAGTCACAAGCTACCAGTAGCACAGTTTCTATAGCGAATAGTGGTCCACTACCTTTGTGTTAAACATGCCAAAAGAGACATAGAAGGCAATGTTAGAAGTTAAAGCTTGGTGTGTGCTTCACATATGGGTTATTGGATCATTTTCACATAGACTATCCTAAAAGAGCTGATGCTGGATAGGGATCTGCACATGTTTTTGCTAAAAGCCAAAAGAGAGACTGGGGGATAGAGTAGAGAGAGCTCAAAGTGACAAAGTAGAGTCCAGAGCTAAGCATAGGGCTCTTGCTCGATAGTAGGCCATTAGTGTATAGGAGGATGCTGATGAGCTAGATGTCATTACTAGTACTTTTCTTCTTATTGAGTCACTTATTTTAGTCTTGATAAATCCAAGGTCTACACACTCATATATATACATTTCTCATATGTATGAACCTAGAGATTATGGTTAGCAATCCTATAAATTAGTAAGTCATAATAAATAAAGCTTATAATAAGTGTCCCCTGATAGTTTAAGGACATAAATTTTTAGTTAACATCATTGAGCTATCATTTGATAAGTTTGATTTGATATTAGGCATGGATTGGTTTTCAAATTATCAAGCGATAGTGGATTGCAAATAGAAAAAGTTAACTCTTAAAGCTGAAGATGGACTAAGATTAGAGTTATAGGTGAGAGGATAAACTTTTTGTCTAATGTAATTTAGCTATTATAGCAAGATGGATGATGAGGAAAGGTTGTCAAACTTATCATGCATTTGTGTTTGATATAAGGAAAGAGAGTCCAGATGTAAGTGGTATAGCAGTTGTATAAAATTACATAGATGTTTTTCTTGAAGAGTTACCTAGTTTGCCACTAGAACGGGAACTTAAGTTCAGTATTAAGGTTGTACTTAGAATAGCTCTATTATTGATAGCTCTATATCGGATTGCTCTAGTAGAGTTAAAAGAACTTAAGATACAACTACAAAAGTTGTTGGATAAGGGCTTTATAAGACTGAGTGTTTCATCATAGAGAGCATTGATTTTGCTTGTTAAAAAGAATGAGGGTTCTCTTCAATTATGTGTGGATTATAGACAACTAAACAAGGTATCCATGAAGAATAAGTATCTATTACCATGGATTGATAACATTTTTAACTAGCTTAGAACATATAGAGTGTTCTCTAAGATTGACCTGAGATCCGTATACTACCAGTTGAGTGAAAAGGAATCTAATGTGACAAAAAAATCTTTCAGAATGAGAAATGGCCATATTGAGTTTTTGGTAATGCCATTTGAGCTTACCAATACTCCTACAGCTTTTATAGATCTAATAAATAGAGTCTTTAGATAGTATCTTGGTCAGTTTGTGGTTAACTTTATTGATGACATCTTGGTTTTATTCTAAGAGCAGAGAAGAGCATGAATAGTATTTGAGGATAGTTTTGTAGATTTTAAAAGAGCGAAGCTTTATGCCAAGCTTATTAAGTATGAGTTTTAGCTTAGTGAAGTGTATTTCCTTAGACACATAGCTTCCACAGAGGGGATTTGGGTTGATCCTAGTTGTATTAAGGCGGTCATGAAATAGAAGCCACTAAGGAATACCACTAAGATTAGAAGTTTCCTTAGTTTTGTAAGCTACTACAAATGGTTTGTCAAAGGTTTTTTTTTGATAGAAGCACCTATGACTCATCTATTAAGAAAAGATATTAAGTTTGTTTGGGATAAGAGATGTCAAGAGAGTTTGGACAAGCTTAAGGTGATGTTGACTAAAGCACCTATTCTGGTTCAGCCAATTTTTAGGAAGGACTTCACCATCTATAGTGATGCATCATATAATTGTTTGGGTAGTGTTCTGATGCAAGATATTAAGGTTATTGCCTATGCTTTAAGGTAGCTAAAGTGATAATCAAAGAACTAACTTACTCATGATCTAGAGCTCGTAGCTATTATGCTTGCTCCAAAGATCTAAAGAAATTATCTCTATATAGAGAAGTGCTATGTTTATACTAATCACAAGAGTCTAAAGTACCTACCTTCCAAGAATAAGCTAAACTTAAGATAGAGATGCTGGATGGAATTGATCAAGGACTATAATTGCTTGGTCAATTATCATCTTACTAAGGCCAATGCAATGGTAGATGCTCTTAGTAGAAAGCTCATGGCAACTACAAGGACTATTAATGTCAAATTACATCTTATGGGTAATGATGCTTTATTGGCAGAGATACAAGTAAAGTGTAGTTTATTACAGCAAGTCAAAGATTCTTTGAAAGGATGATCATAGTTTTATGAGCTTGATTAGTGTTGTCTAATAGGGGAAGCCCATTGAATATCAGATAAAGAGTGATAGTTATTTTTATTATCATGATATGATCTATATTCCAAATATTAGTGAGTTAAAGAAGCAAATTTTGGATGATGCTCACAATGCTCCGTATGCTATTCATCCTAGTAGCACAAAAAAGTATCAAGACTTTAAGTTGCCATATTAATGGCCTAGTATAGAAAGGGATATATTAAAGTATGTGACCAGGTGCCTTACTTGTCAACAAGTGAAGGTAGTGCATTAGGTTTCATTTAGATTGTGGCAACCTATATCAATTCTAAAATGGAAATTGGACAAGGTCATTATAGACTTTATGATAGGGTTACCAATGACTAGGAGCAAGTGTGATTTAGTATGGGTTATAGTAGATTGCTTGACTAAGACAACTCATTTTAGACTAGTCAAGATGGATTACTCATTAGAGAAGCTTGCGTAGTTATACATAGATGGGATTATCAGATTGTATGGAATGCCATCTTCTATCATATGAATTGAAACCCGTATTTTCATCGAGGTTTTAGAGGAATCTTCATAATTCCTTATGTACTCAACTAAGCTTTAGTATAACATTTCATCCACAGATTAATGGATAATCAAAAAGAGTTATTCAAGTAGTATTTTGGCATTTAAGTGATTAAATGTTTAGTTTTATATGATGTTATGCTTATGATGAATCATGTTTAATAGGTACTTAAGGACATGTTGAAAAGTTATGACATCGAGTTCAAGGGTAGCTTGGATCACTATCTATCATTGGTGGAGTTGCTTATAAAAATAATCATCAAGTATGTTTTAGGAATGGCTCTTTATAAAGCATTGTATGAGAGGAAATGTAGTACTCTTTTGTACTTGAATGAGCTCAATGAGACTAAGCTCATAGGACTAGACTTTATCAAGGATGTTGAGGAGAAAGTGAAGATCCTCAAGGATAGGTTAAAAGTAGCTTCTAATAGATATAAGTTTTATAATGATTTGAAAGGAAAGATGTTGAGTTCGAGGTGGGAGAAAAATTATTTCTAAAGGTTTCACCTTAAAAGAAGGTTTTGCAATTTTGCAAGAATGGAAAGTTGAGTCCTAGGTTTATTGGGCCATACAAATTGACAGAATGTATAAGACCAGTACCCTACTAACTAGCTTGACCTCTAAAGTTTTAGTAGATTTATGATGTCTTCCATGTGTTGATGCTTGAAAGATATAGATGGGATCCAACATATATTTTATTAGTGGGAGATGTCTAAGTTAGACTACATCTATCTTATGAAAAAGAACCTATCAAGTTCTTAGCTAGAGAGGTCAAAGAGTTGCGGAACAAGATTGTTCCACTAGTGAAAGTTGTTTAGAAGCATTGCATGATTAAAGAGGAGACATAGGAAACACAAGCTCATCAGAGGGAGTAATACCCTCAGCTATTTGAAATAGGTAATGCAAAGGACAACATTTTTCTTAAAAGGGGAAGTTACGTAACCACCTGAAAATCCAAACTTGCGAATAGTACTTTCCTAAGATGAATAGTGTTCCTAAGACCTGAGATGTGCTGAGGCTACCAAGTGAAAGTATTAGCCATAAAATAATTTTGGGTAGTGTTTGAAAGTAATCAAAAGTTGTTTGGTTAGTTAAAACTGCAAAGAAAGTTTTTATGGTAGTGTCCTATAAATATTGACCAAGGCAAAGCTGAACCATAAATATATTTTATTTTTGCTTAAAATGAGTTAGGATCAATATAAACTTATACTCAAAAACTATAATTAACTTATTGGCACTGGAATTGGAATTTTTAAAGGTTAAAAAGTACTTCTACAAAAATTAAGGATAGTGAAAAGTTACGTTTTTATTCCATTTTTCATTATTTTCTAGCACAAAATTTTATAGGCTTTTAAGGTTCGAATCATATGATTTTTAGAGCTTCTTGGGTGTCAAAAATAAGGCTAAGAAATGCAAAAAAAAAAAAGGAAAAAGGGCTATAAAAGGTGTGAAATGTTAGTCAATTGAAGAATAATGTCATCTTCTTCCAAAGACCAATAAATGATGCCCTAAAAAGCTAAAACCACCATTTTTGCTTCTTCATTTCTCAAATTTTGCCTATTTCACATCCCAGCCATGAATCTACACCTTTATCACCTTTAGATGTCATTTTTACCTTGGGATTTACACAAAATTAATGGAAAAAACTCAATTTTATTGCTTAATTGACTATAACATGATTTTTTCAAGAAATATTTTTCAAAGTTTAACATTTTCCCATTATCCTCGGGTCCAATATGTTGTGCCTATGTTTTTAATTTTTTTGATGCCTAGTTGATTTTATATGAATTTTTATATATAAAATCTATTATAGGGAGTTAAGAAAATTGACAAAACCTAAGATAAAGGTGAGAACAAGTTTTAAACATTCTTCATGTATGCATGTATGTATATGTGTATATTAATATATAGATGCTTATGTATGATATAAATTGACATACATTTATGTTGTTTGATGTTAAGACGGTATGTTTGATCCATAATTATGGATGAATACATGTTAATGATGTATATGGTATGATGGCAGAATAATATCCATGTATGTGTACATATGTGAAATAGGCATAATGCATGTAATAGATATAGTATAAGTGGAAATTAATGTAAATGATTTTATACATATTTTTAAGGCGTATAATAATGTTAAATTATGTGATAAAGCATCATGTGAGATGTTGTAGTATGACTTTAAGTCAAGTATATGCATGTATGTTGAGCATATGCATGCTTTTAGTTATATGATGATTAGTAATAAATGAATTTCTATGTATGGATATGAGATTTAAGGCATGTTATAGGAAATGGAGTTCATGTGTGCTTGGGCATTTGTTCACTAAATATCCTTATGGTATTTTCATGCATTGAAAAGCTTTATGCTAGGCATGTTAAGTATAATGAATAAAAATGTGATGAAATGTTGAGCAATTCATAAAGGCATGCCCAAATGTTCATTTGATAATGTCTAAATGTTTTGAGAGTTTGAATGTAAATAATATACACTCTTAGTATGTTTTCTCAAATAAGTGTGATATGTATGTTCATTATTTATGTTATATGCATATGATGAGAAAGTAGCCTTTTAGCGCTTTAATGATACTTTTAAGACATGTGATGCTCTAAAGCCATAGTATGTATGTGAGATAGTGCCACACGAATGATCTTTAAGGAATATGTTTACATTGAGTCTATAACACATGTGATGGTATGTTATCTTACAATTATAACTAATATGTTATAAAGATGAAGAGGTTATTATGAATATGTTCAAGGCCACATGATGATGCATGGCTTTGGTATTTGGTTGCATGAAATGATATACTTAATCATGTTAATAAAAGAAGTAACATAAATTTCCCTGATTTATTCATTAATTGGCTAACCCAATATGATTAAAAAGTTATGTTAATATATAGTAATAAGAAGGAATTGAAAAAAATAAATAAATATTGTTAGTTGCCCGTACTAGTAAATAATCTAATTAGATAGGTTGACCAATTAGCTATAAGTCATAGCAATTACTAAGGTACTTAGGTGTATCCATGCTTTTGGTTTATGGATCCACTTTTATTCTAACCAAATCCCTATATTTTTGGTATTTAGACCCTCCATTGGTAAATAAGCCTTCAGGTTCATAGTGGTCATGCTAGTTACCATATGTTTAACCTTCTGTGTAATGCTGAAAAATCATCATTTTGTGAGTAGTACTCCCGAGCTCGATACGGTGCCATTTAGGATATTGAAGGGTCATATAGTAGCCAAAAGGGATATTGGTCCAATGAACTTTGATCGACACAAAAATGATGAAAATGAGTGAATTAAAAATTTTAGCAGAACCAATAAATAATTTCGGGCTAAGAGCTAGTGAATAATGACTTCAATTAAGGTTATGCTAGGACATCTCTGAGAAGTACTCAAACAGACCTGAAAATAACACACCCTTAAGCTCAAAAATTCTAATAAGTCCATTGGAAAAGGAATTTTAAGAATTTGAGGTTGTTTGATAATTATTCAGGATTTTTAATTTATGTGAGTGAATAGTAACCCTAATTCCTAAAGGAATTTTTACATGAAATTTTACGGGGCCTTTAATAGGCATAATCAAGAATTTATGGAATTGGAATCATGATTTTTAGAGGTCCAAATAAATTATTTCAAACTTTTAATGTTTTAAAAAAAATAGAATTAGTTTGGGCCGTCCAATCAATAAATGGTGCAATTAGGGCTATACACCTTACTAATACATATAAGTGTACATGTGTGTATGTGTATTGGATTAAAAGAAAGTCATCTCCTCCCTTAAGCCAAGAAAATCTGATGCTACCTCCCATGCCTCCTCCCTTCACTTTTATTCAATTTTTCTCTCTCCATACACCATAAAAACTCAAGAAAATTATAAAAGTCTTAGCCTCCAAGATGCCTAAGATACAATCCAAGTGACAGAAATGAGAAAGGAAGCTTAAAAAGTGAGAAAGCAACACTTGATAAATAGTTCCACTTTATTGAGTAAGTTGATTTGTCCTAGCTTTTTTTTTTATCATGGTATTAGATGTAGTGATATTGCATGTTCAGAAAGATTTTAGTTTTGATTTATACGAAATTTTGTAGGAATTTTTGAATGTGAATCCCTAATATGCCATTTTGAGAAATGGTGGAAAATGCTGGAGAAAGAGGAAATTGATAGTTTTCAAATGTCTTTGACATGACTGGGAGCCCACTATAAGTGAATTTAACTAAAACTTGTATTGTATTTTAGGGAAATCAGGAATTTGAGGCATGTGTATTTGTATGGAAATTGTATTAGTGTTTGTGTGCATAGTGATTTAGAAGTATTATCCATGCTAAATCTATAATTATAGTAGATAAAATGATATAGATGTGTTTTAGATGTGAAATGTATGTGTGAGCATGTGATATATGTATGGTTGAATGCATGACATGTATGCCATAGCATGTGCATAGGTACATGGCATGAGTACATGGGATATTAAGATGGTAATGTAATGCTTGACATGAAAGAGGCATGGAATGTAAACATATGTGCATGGTTATGTATTACAAATGATGAGGCATGATGTAAGGATAATGGAATGTGAAGGTGTGGTACAATATAGGTATAATTTATAATGTTAAAGTGTAAGTTTAAGAATTTAAGAGATATATTTTACTTAAGAATTTATGTTAGAAAGGATGTTTATATATGATAATACAAAAGTAATGTTTGATGGTCTAGAATACCCTAAGGCATAATGGTATAAGGTAAAGAAAGAATGGAAAATCACTAAATGAATAATAGAAGAAATTACTAAATGAATAGTAACATTTACGTAAAAAGACCAATAATTATCATGTGAAAATAATTAGATAAAATGGGATTACAATTATATCCTAATGACATGAAAAAAATCTTAATACATGACTGGTAGAGAATAAAAATAATAAGTTGATTGAATTTAGAAGTGAATCTAGAAATAAAGGTTCACTTTCAAAAGTGCTGAGTGATTAAATAAGTGAAATTTTTTGTGATTCATGTATAAAGATAGAAGTATAAATGACAAGCCATTAAAAATACTTATATGGCATAATCATTACAATGGAAATAATTATAATACACTAAGGTTAAAATTGAGTATGATAATTAATAAAGTAGCATCACAATCCAAAATGTAAAAAGGTAAAATACTGGACATAGGGAAATAAGTTGTTATCTCATAGTAAAGGAAATAGATAGTATGGAATAAGAGGAGAACAAATTATGAGATAAATGATAGTAAAGTAACATATATACATTTATAAATGAAAAAGGAAAAGAAACAAAGTATCGAAATTAGGGAAAAAGTGAAACAAATGGCATTATCGAAGAGATTGAAATGTGAGCTGTGGAGATGGGAGACTAGTTAAATTGGAAAAACCTCTAAGTAAATGTTTAAATTATAAATTCGCATATAAGATAATAGTCCCATTTGGGATATCTAGATAACAAAACTAATGTGGAATAATTGTAAAGGTGAAATAATATAGATATTGGCAACTGGTTGGTTGTACACTGGATAGGTTGACTAGTCAACTAGGGATTAGCAGCTGCTAGAGGCTGAGTCTAAATAGATTTTAGCCTATGGGTGTAGCTACTAAGCATTTACTTGAGCCTATACACTATAGGTATTAAAAGTTTTATGGACTGATTCCTGCTACCCATTTGATGATTATGGATATTGGGAGGTTCAACGGGGCTGATCCCTGTTGTCCACCAGATATGCTAATTATGATGATATGTATTGGGATATTGGGTGGTCCCATAGGGCTGATCCCTGCTATCCTCTATGCTGATATTAGGAGGTCCATAGACTAATCACTACTATCTGCCACTCTAGCATTAGGAGATTTTATTTATCTAATCCCTGCTATCGGACAGAGGTCGTGTACAGATGTTGAGGTCCAAAATATGGCCAATGTACTGGATAATATTTGTCTGATTCTCAAACTAGGTAGGTGTAGCTACCGAGGCCTAAAATAGGGGCCACTGCATCACATGATTCTTGATATCCAGTGATTGGGAGTTTTTCCTAAACTTTGGGGGTTATAAATGGAATAATTGAAGAACTTAAATAGTATTAATGGCATTCATGAAAGGACTAGTATCTTAAATTACAATACATGGGAACAACCTGTAAGCAAAATCAATTGGAATGAAAGAGAAGCTATAAGAAGATACTTAGTAAACATTGATAATTTAAGGATAAATCCTAAAAGATATAAATGGCTTATGTAACTAAGATAGATAATAAAAGCATACAAAGATGGGTAGGTTATAAAAGGGTGAGACCATTATAAACAACCCTTAAATGGATGATATAACTAAAGTAAGACATTAACCACATTTAGTGTCAAAGTGATAAAGGGGATAATAGTGTAAGCTAATTAAGTAATGATAAAAATAAGTTATTAAATTATCTAATCAAAATAAAATGGGTTCTAAGAAAAAATATTAGATGAAAGAATACATATGGAATTTCAAGTATGAAGAGAAAATAGGAATAGAAAGAATCTCAAAAATATAAATTAATGGTTGATAAGATGTAGTAGAAGTAATTTGTAAGTATTTGATAAATATGTTCTTAAATATTTTTATTGTAGCTAGTCACAGAGCCAATACCTGAAAGTAACATAGAAAATAGAGATTTAAGATAATAAAGAAAGTTTATAGGTAATGACATGGTTATTAGCTAATTTATTGTTGGATACTTGGTTGTTTTCATGAATGAGTTTTTAATACAATGCATGTTTCATTAATCTCACCATAGAGTGCATACGCAGTGTATCGGTTGTTCGATGCATAAGTAATAAGTTTTACTAGCATTGTAAGGTGACTAGCAGTGTAGCTGAAGATTATCCAAGCAAGGTTATACCTTTAAAATTGATATGTATCTAGTGGATAGAGGCACTCATTCATGTTACTATGGGTTATTGGGTTATTTTATGCATAAATAGTTAACATGCTGATAAATAATAGGTGGAAGAGGTTTATTGCTACAAATAATAGTTTGGTTTGTAAGCCCAGGCATATGAATGTCACACGCCTTAGAGGTGGACAATAGATCATCGGTCACATTAAATAAAATTTTAATACTAAATAGAATAAACATTGGTAGAAGTTAAATAAAAAATGCCTAGGGAAATCTAATGACGGGTAACCTCTGGAAAGTAACATCTTTTACTTATTTTCTTACGAAATAGGCAGAGATGTTACATTTAGTGGTATTAGAGTAGGTTCAAGTGATTATAGGCAATAATGCATGAGTGCCTTAGGAATTTTAGGATGTTTGGACAACTACTACACTGCTAGAAAGTGAAGATTATTGGTAAACTGCTAGTGGAAATAGCATGTGAATTTGTCTATAAATGGAAATAGTAGGCAAAAATAATGATATTATGACCTTGTACAACCCTCTTCCTCCTATGTTAAGGTAATTAGAATTGTTAATGAAAAACATATGGAAGTCAATAATATTTTAATGAAAAGTAACAAGCTTAGTGGATAGTATGGATGGAATTATGTGAATATTCCAACAAGAAGTGAATAAAAACATTTGAAAGGAGAAAGTGTAGTAATTCTGCATATTGATTGGTGACTATAAAGTGGTTGTGAGGTGAACAAAACTTTAGATAAGAGAGGAAAGATAAAGTCTAACACAATATTGTGAATAAGGAATTGATAAGAAGTAACGAGGAGTAAGTATACACTTCCCTATAACAAAGTGCCTAATGTGGAGGCAAATAATGATACTAGAAAGGTAATGGGATTAGTGATCAGTGTTGATGAGTGAATATATGCTGGACACTATTATCCACTAGATATGCTAATTATGATGGTATATACTAGAATGTTGGGAGGTCCCATGGGGCTAATCCCTGCTATCCCCCTTGCAGATGTAGGGAGTTCCATAGACTGATCCCTTCTATCTACCACTTCAGTATTGGTAGGTTCTAAGGAACTAATCCCTACTATTGGATAGAGGGCATGTATAGATGTTAAGGTCAAAAATGTGGGCCATTGTATTAGATGATATTTGTTTGGTTGTTGGACCAAATAAGTGTAGCTACCGAGGCCTAAAATGGGGACCACTGCACAATATGATTGCTAATATCTCGTAATTGGGAGTTTTTCCCAAACTTTAGGGGTTATAAATGGAATAACTTTAGAACTTAAATAAACTGAATGGCATTAATGAAAGGATTGGTATCTTTGATTACACAGATGGGAATAGCCTATGAGCAAAATCAATAGGAATGAAAGATAAGCTATAAGAAGATACTTAGTAAACATAGATAATTTTGGGATAAATCCTAAAGGATAGAAATGACATATGTAACTAAGATAGATAATAGAAGCATACAAAGATGGTAAGGTTATAAAAGGGTGTGACCATTATGAACAACCCTCGAATTGATGACATAACTAAAGTAAGACATTAACCACATTCAGTGTTTGAGTGATAAAGGGATAACAGTTTAAGTTGATTAAGTCATGATGAAAATAAGTTATTAAATTATCTAATCAAAATAACATGGGTTATAGGAAAAAAAAATATTCGACGAAAGCATACATATGAAATTTTAAGTATAAAGAGAAAATAGGAATAGAAATAATGTTAGAAACATAAATTAATGGTTAATAAGATGTAGTAGAAGCCATTTGAATATATTTAATAAATATGTTCTTAAAAATTTTTACTGTAGCTAGTCATAGAGCAAGTACCAAAAAGTAACATAGAAAGCATAGGCATAGATTTATGATGATAGAGAAAGTCTATAGGTAATGAAATGGTTATTAATTAATCTTTAATTGGATGCTTAGTTGTGTGCATGAATGTGTTTATGATACAATGCATGTTTCATTAAATTCACCACTAAGTGTATACTTAGTGTATCAATTGTCTAATCTGCAGGTAATAAGTTTAACTAGCATTGTAAGGTGACTAGCAGTGTAGCCAAAGACTATCCAGGTAAGGTTCTACTTTTAAAATTGATATGTATCTAGTGGATAAAGGCACTCATGCATGTTACTATAGGTTATTTGGTAATTTTATGCATATTTAGTTAACGTGCTAATAAATAATAAGTAGTAAATGTTAATTGCTATAGATAATAGTTCGGTTTGGTTATTTGCTATAAGACCAAGTATATGAATGTCATCTACCTTGAAGGTGTACAACAGATCATCAGTCACATTAATTAAAATTTTAATACTAAATAGAATAAATAATGGTGGAAGTTAAATAAAGGTGCCTAGGGAAATCTAAGGATGGGTGGCATTTGAGAAGCAATATCTTTTGCCTGTTTTCTTAAAAAATAAGCAGGGGGTGTTGCATTCGGGTCTTATGTTGACTTTTAACATTCGAGTCTAATGTTTGACCTTTGGGTCCTACATTTCAGCTTCAGGTCTTATATTGATGCTCGAACCTTCAGGTTTGGTACAAGCAAGGCCTATATGGTTTTAAGTGCCTCGGTGGTCCATTTATATTCCATTATGGTCAGAGTTTACATTTCTTTGTGTATGGCTTCTTAATCTTAAATTATATAATCAAATGGATGAAATGAGTTATAATTCATCTTTTCATATTTGTTGCATGATAAAGGGATGAACAATTATATACTCATATTGTGATGATACATTCATAAAAGATCTACCTTGATAAGCATGTAGTATTCTTTTGGCAGATTTATATAATACTTCATGATGTATAAATGTTATGTTACATATATACACAAGTTAATTCAATTACACCACTAAGATATTCCTTAACACATCATTTGTTTCTATGTTGCAAAGGTAAAAAGATAGTTTAAGCATAGAGCCTCAGATGTGATACCCCCTACTAGATCCCCTAAGAGAGCCCATAAGTGATGCACGCACTTCTAAGTCACTAATACCATTCCTATTACTTCTATTACTTACATCTATTAAACTTACTTTGTTTCCAAATTTGCTTTCCATAGGTTTTAAATCTTATCAAGGTATAGCCAACAAGCAGGCCATTTTCCCATAATTACAAGTTATTTTCAAAAATCTTAGAAATTTTGGTAGCATAATGGCTGTTAGGTCCTATCCCAAAATTTTAACAAGCCTATTTAACACTTTTATAAATATTTCACAACAACTAGACCTATCTGGTCCCTTATTCTCAGCTTAACATTAGCTTAAGCAGGCATCAAACTTAGGCCTATGGCCACAAATAAACATGCATTTATAGAGCCTCAAGCTCATATCAACATCACACATCACAACTGATCATACAATCATAAGAAAAGCATATAGAAATACTTTATTTATGTCAATAGATTATATTTACTTAAATACATTACATGTCCATAGCTTACATACATGTTCTACTTAATTCCCACCTAGATACATGGATATCAAAATTGTATAATAATTGCTTTAAAATCCTTCACTTGTATTCTCTGAACCACTATCGTCACGATTTATGAGGTAAGTTCCCGCTGTTGTGTGCCTGCACACCAAAATAGGTACTTTATCTATACGAGATACTCAATGGTAAACTTAAAGCATTAAAATCATGGCATTATATTATTTACATTCCTGTACAGTTTAAGAAATGATTTTACTTCATTATATAATTTAAGTATTCACTACGGAGCCAAATTACTAAAACACCCTTGAGGTATTTATGATATCTTAAATTGTATTTTTAACTCAGATAAAATATTTAGAGTGAGTATTATTACTTTTAACATGCATACTTTACAAAAATCACCTTTATGTGCAACATGTGTGAAAAAATTACTAAAATGCCTTTTTTTAATTGAATTTTACCAATTTATAAGGAAAAATCATTCAATTATGCTTTAAACTTTATCTTCCATAATTATTCTACTTATAACTTAATTTAATTCACTAGCTAAACTAGGAAGATGACACTTAAAGATGCTAGATCTAGAGGGAAAATAAACTAGTGTAGTGGTCCCTATTCTAGACCTATGCCACTACACCGGCATGCATGTCATAATAGAGATCAGTCGTAGCCTCTCAAGACATAAGTAAATAGTTGCTATGTGATATAATGGAGATCAACCTATAGGCCTCCCTAGCCATAAATAATCATCATCACTAACTGGGTGACATAACGGAGATCAATCTATAGACCTCTCCAACCACTGAAAAATACCATCAATAACTGGGTGGCATAATAGAGATTAGTCCATAGACCTCTCCAACCACTAATAAAAATGACTGTCTGAATATCAAAAAACTAGCAACTGCAAAAACCTAAGTTGAGCGATCAACCCATCCAGTGTGTGTCTAACTAAAGGACCAAGTAGTTCAATTTTAAGTTCATTTATTGACCAAAAATATTCTTATAATATCTATGTTTCAAAAATAGACAATTAAAATTTTTATCTCATACTTTATTTTTTTAGCCAGACTAGTATAACCACATTCTGGCTCTACCGGGTAAAATTCGATAAGAATATTTAAGTCTACTTTGACCAAAATTCAAGGTGTCATATGTTATGATTTATCATGGCATTGATACTTAAAAAGATAATATTTTCTATCATGTGACATTTTTGGTTCAAGTACTAGTCAACTGGACAGTTTTAGGTCATTTCAACCACTTTTGAAGTTAATATTTGGACTATTTTAAGTCCAAATTTAACTTAGTTTTCAATGCCTTTTTAAGTACATTTCTGGGCATAAAAGCCAAATATAACTAGG
>CANXYI011161143.1:0-11223 GCA_948208565.1 Hura crepitans
TTATGCCTTGACATACTTATACAATTAACTTATGTTTTCAATAACTTTATGCCATTTAAAGCTATTTAGGAATAGTATATGTCTTAGCCATATTCAAGTTCCCATGTTTCCATTCCATATTCAAGCTTAAAACCAATCATAAAATTATATCATATACAAACCATTATACACATACATATACACACATCCATTTAAGGCTTTAAGCATCAGTTCTCACTAAATCAAGCAATGCACAGGCACGTACCACTTAATAGCACTCTCGCGTACTCACTCTTTTTAGGCCTACCATGCCATAACTAAGCCATACCCATACAAGTTCATTATAAGTCAATGCTAAAACAATTATAAAGGCATCTAACACTATAAAAATACCTCCTTTTAGACCAAAACATCTCGACCAATAATGAAACTATACTTAATAAGCTAAGACTTTCATTCCACATATCATTTAAACATTACACTACAAGTTCCTATTTAAGCATCTAACCACTATTAAATTAAACCTCAAACTGCCTAATTTTTAAGTACACTTCTACCCCTTGAATCCCCCTTAACATGAGAAAATATTGAAGTTCACATAACTATCAAAGAAAGAGTCAAATGTAATCCCTAAACTTGGCGAACCCTCATGAAAATAGCCCCAAATTTTAGCCTTCAACCATAGTAGGTTCTTTTTCCTTCCTTTAAGCCCTTTTTGCTTTAATTTCCCTCAAAAATAATTTAAACACATCCTTTTAGAAGTTAGGCATCCCGATCCACCCTTAACAACTCAAAAGAACTGAGAAAACCAAGTAAAAAAATGAAGACTAACCAATTAGGCTTGCTAAACTTGCTTCTAACCAGTAAACTTTGATGAATTTTAACTAACTACTGAAGTTTGCTTTTCCAAAAATTCTTCTTGACCTAGCTCCCTAACATCCCAAAAATGAATTTAGAAATCAAAAGCTTGTAGAAATGGCTAAAGGAATTGCTAAAAATGGCTCTCAAGGCTAGTTATGGCATCATTGCCTGGACGGCAAAAGGAGGAGTTTTTCTTCTTTTGTTTAGTGGTTTTGCCACTTGGCATGGGCCCTAAGCCTACTTGCATGGTGTGGGTAGGTCCTGTGACCACCCTAACCATCCTAGAATGGCTTAATTTCTAGAAAAACTTCAAAAATTCACTAAAATTCACACAAATCTCAAAAAATTACATCATTTATTTTAAAATTCATATTTTAATCCCTTCTGCATGCTTAAAAATTTTCATAGTCGAATTCCATTGATAGGACAATTTTCAAACTCCCACGATTTATGTGTTAATCTCAAAAATTATGAGAATATGTAAACGGCCTTATAATTCAAAAATTCTCTCTCCAATGGACTCAATGGAATTTTTGAGCTTCAGAGTCTAATATTTTTAGGCCTATTTGGTCACATCCTAGGTTAATCCTAGCCCAAAAAATTTTTATTAGATAAATCAATAGCCTTTAGTTCAAAATAAATTATTGGTTCTACTAAATTTTAAAATTTTTCCTTTTTTATCAATTTAAAGCCCCTCAAAGTTTTATGACCAGTGTTGTTATCTTAGTTACGTATAAGTGACCCAGCAACTCGAGAACATTTTCTGGACCTAACGGCACTATTCATAGAGCCTCGAATCATAGATGTTACAGTTCTTCCCCTCTTAAGAACATTTCATCCTCGAAATTACTTAAAGCAAATAATTATGGATATTGGGCCTTCATCTGTTCTTCTAGGTCCTAGGCCCTAGGTAGCTTCTTCAATATTATGGTGCCTTCATAGAACTTTAACCAGTGGTATGGATTTACTTTTTAACTATTTTACTGCATGAGCCAAAATTTAAACTAGGTCCTCTTTGTAAATTAGATTAGTCTATATTTCAACATCAGACATCAGAATCACATGTGGTGGATCCAATCTATACCTTTTCAGTGTAGAAACATGGAAAACATTGTGTATCTATTATAGCTCAGGTGGTAATGCTAGCCTGTATGCTAGAGGTCTGACCCTCTCTATAATCTCGTTGGATTTGATAAATCTGGGACTCAATTTCCCCTTTTTCCCAAACCTCAATACCTTTTTCCATGGAGAAACCTTTAAGAACACTTTATCACCAACTGTGTATTCAATATCCCTCTATTTCAAGTCAACATAGGATTTTTGCCTATCAACTACTACTTTCAAACTTCCCCTAATCACTTTCACTTTTTCCTACGCATCTCTAATTAAATCCACTCAAAAAATCTTACTTTCCCTAACTTCACTCTAACATAAAGGAGTTCTGCATCATTTGTCATACAATGCTTCATATGGGACCATTCCCAAACTAGACTAATAACTGTTATTATAGGCAAAATCTGCCAAAGATAGGTACTGATCCCAGCTACCTTTAAACTCAATAGCACAACCTTGTAACATATCAACCTCTCAGACTATCCATCAATCTAAAGGTGAAAAGCTATGCTATAGGACAATCTAATGCCTCATGCAGCTTCTTCTAAAATCTAAAAGTGAAGCGAGGATCTCTATCAAAAATGATAGTCACTGGCACACCATGTAACTTGACTATTTCATCCATATATAGTCGAGTTAGTTTCTCTAATGAATAATCCATCCTAACTGGGACAAAGTGAGCTTTCTTTGTCAATCTGTCAATAATCACCCATACAACATCACATTTACCTCTAGTCATAGGTCAACCTATCGTAAAATCCATGGTTACCTATTCCCATTTCCATTCTAGTATTGCTGTAGGATGTAGTAATCCAGAAGGAACCTGGTGTTTAGCTTTCACATATTGACATGTTAAACACCTTGCAACATATTCTGCCACATCTCTTTCTATACTAGGCCACCAATAGTGAGACTTCAAATCTAAATAAGTTTTTACGCTCCTTAGATGCATAAAATAAAGATCTTCATATGCCTCCTTCAATATCTGTAACCTCAGGTCATCTGTATTAGGTATACATAACCTATTTAACTAATACAGACATCCATCTTCTATCAACTCAAACTCGCTGGCCTTCCCTCTTTAGCTTTACTTGCCATACGAGCCAGCTGCTCATCTTTCATTTGAGTTTCCTTTATTTGCTATTTGAAATCTAGCTTCACCTATAACTCAGCTAGTACAACATGTTCTGAAGTATAATAAAACCTAGCATTCATGGCTTTCAAAGTCACCTTAAACTTCTTACTCAGAGCATCTGCCACCACATTTGATTTCCCTGGGTGGTAATCAATCAGATAGTTATAGTTTTTTATCAGTTCTAACCACCTTCTATGTCTCAAGTTTAGTTCCTTTTAGGCTAGGAGGTGTTTCAAACTTTTATGATCTGTATATATTTAGCATTTCTCTCCATACAGATAGTGCCTCCATATTTTCAAAACATAAACAATAGCAGCTAGCTCTAGATTATGAGTAGGATAATTTCTCTCATATGGCTTCATCTGTCTTGAAGCATAAGCTGCTACCTTTCCTTCTTGCATCAACATACACCCCAAGCCATTTAGTGAGGCATTACTATACACTGTAAAATCCTTACCCTATTTAGGTTGAATTAGGATAGGAGTTTCTATCAACATCTTTATCAATTTCTCAAAACTAGCTTGGCACTTATCATCCCACTCAAAATCTCACATTCTTTTTGATTAATATGGTTAAAGGAGTGGCAATGATAGAAAACCCTTTTCACAAATCTCTTGTAATACCCAGCTAATCTTAGAAAACTTCTTACTTTTGTCACATTCCCTGGTGGTTCCCACTCTAATACTACTTTTACATCACTGGGGTTAACTTTGATCCTCTTTATTGAAACTATATGCCTTAGAAAAGCAACTTCACTTAGCCAAAACTCACATTTACTGAGCTTGGCATATAAATATTTCTTTTTTTAGAGCCTATAACACAACCATGAGATGATGTTCATGATTTTCTTTGTTTCTAGATTACACCAAAATATCATCTATGAACACCACCACAAACTAATCTAGATAATGTTGAAAAACCCTATTCATGAGATCAATAAAAAGCTACTGGTGCATTGGTGAGCCTAAATGGCATCATCAAGAATTCATAATACCTATAACAAGTTCTAAAGGTAGTTTTAGGAATATCAACCTCTCTAATTATCTATTGGTGATACCCAGATCTTAGATTTATCATTGAGAATACACCAGCACCTTTTAACTGATCAAATATATCATCAATTTTAGGTAATGGGTATTGGTTCTTCTTAGTTATCTTGTTTAGCTACCTATAGTTAATACATAGTTAGAGCGACTTGTCTTTCTTCTTTACAAATAACATAGGTGCTCCCTAAGGAGATACACTGGGTCTAATAAAACCCTTGTCCAACAAGTTTTGAAGTTATACTTTCAACTCTTTTTAACTCAGTAGGTGTTATTTGATAAGGTGCAATGGATATTGGAGCTATACTAAGATATATCTCAATTTCAAAATCAAGTTCTCTCTGAGGTGGTAAAACTTAGCAACTCATCAAGGAACACATCAGGAAATTTAGATATAATTGGGATATGTTCCAAATCAGAATTGAAAACATTCAAGTCAATAGCGTAGGCTAGATATGCTTCACACCCTTTTTGAAGAAGTTTTTGTGCATTAATAGCAGAGATAAGATTATTCAAAAGACTTCTCTCACCAGTTGCTATCACTATCTATCCCTTTGTAGTCTAGACGATCAATTTCTTATATCTACAATTAATTATGGCTTGATGCTCAATCAGCCAATCCATTCTTAAGATCACATAAAACTCATTGAAAGGTAGATCAATCAAATTAGTAGAAAATCTATACCCCTAAATAACTAGAGGACATTGTTTATACACCCTATTCATTGTCACACTCTATCCTATAGGATTACTAACTCTAATATGAACATCAACATGTTCAGGCTCTAAACCCCTATTTTATGCTTGTGCAATACATACATAGGACTATGTAGAACTAAGGTCTATCAAAGATAAAATTGGAACATCAAATAGATAAAAAGTACTAGTTATGACATCTAGTGCTGTAGCCTCTTCTTTAGCTCTCACAACATACTACTTAGCTGGAGCATGAGGCTTAGATCTAGTGCCCTAGCTTAGCACTAGGTTGCTCTCTTTTGTTTTGCCTTTGGCCCATATTCTGAGGTGTAATATTAGATACCTGTGTCTAAGCACCCTCTGACTGTCTCTGAGGACACTCTCTTCTGTAATAATCTCTAGCACCATAGTGGTAACACTCTCCTCTTTTAGCCAGTTTGCACTGCCTTTAGTGTTTCCTTTGACAGGTATTACAAGTCAAAGGTTTATTTCTATTACCCCCCTATACCAAGAGTACTATCAGCTTAAGGAGGCAATTGAGGTCTACATATAAAAGCTTGTCCCATCCTTTAGGACTATGCCTGTCTCTATCCTTAATACCCTGACTGATACTGGGATCTAGACTAAGATTGTGTCTATGACTAACCCTTTCTTCTTTTCTTATGATCCCTTAAACTGTATTGGACTGCCCTATAGTGAACTGTCTCTTCCTCTAGAAGAAATCCCTTTTCTCTTGAATCATTTCTTCCATATCATATGCAACGGACACTAGTACTGCAAAATCTCTCTTAGGGGTTTGTTATCTGCATTCTCAGTTTTACATTCAGCCCTGCCAAGAATCTCTTACATTTCTCTTCTTCATTGGTGATCAATTCTTTGGCATACTTTAGCAATCTAGTAAAATCTTTTTCATACTCTGATACTGTCCTTCTTCCCTACTTTAAATCAAGGAATTCCTATCTCCTTTTATCCTTGTAGGAGTTAGGTATGTATTTCTTCCTGAACTCTATAAGGAAAAACTCCTAGGTCAAGTCTGTAGGTGTTTTTCTCTTCTTAATAGTGTTCCACCAGTTATAGGCTTCTTTTTGAAGAAGATAAGTGGCACACTAAAAATTTTTTGCTTTTATACAATTTAACTACTCTAAAACTCTAAATGTCCTATCTAGCCAGTATTCAGTGTGGGAGTATCATGCTTCTTCCTCCCTAAAAAATCAACAACTTTTATTTTCTTTAGCCTTTCTAAAGGAGTTTTCTATGGAGGAGCTGGTAGTAGAGGTGGTATTAGAGTTGGAGGTAGTGGAGGTGGAGCAATAAAAATAGAAGTATGTCTAAACAAGTTCACTATCTATTGTAACAAAGTAGGAGATGCCTTTACCTATTGTTGACCAGGCACTTGTGGTTGTGGCTACTTTGTATCATCATTAGGTTTAGGTACTAATGCATTGCTTGCCCCTTATATAGTAGCAAGTGCAAAACTAGCCACTTCCTTGGCCCCTCCTTCGAGTACCTAATCAGCCATATGCTTATTGCAAAAGGAATAACTTATCAGCCTCGTACAACATAACATTTTAGAGAAATTGAAACTTAGACAATTACATTGATGTACTCGACCTAGGAACATTTGACCTATGCTCTGATACCACAAAATATGACACCCCTTACTAGATTCCTGAAGAAACCTAATAAGCGGTACACTTCCCGCTAGGTCACCCATCTTGAAATTTCTCCCTTGTTTGTTCATTTAACTTTTACTAATTTTTTAATATTTATTCATATCTAAGTCCAATTTTAGTCCTATCTATTCTTATACATTCCTTAGGATCATACCATATGAGTCATGCCAATAGTGATCAATTACTGGTCAATTTGAGTTTTCCTAAAATTCATTAATGTAATAGTTGTTCAGGTCCCTATCTAAAAGTTTAAACCTATACAAACACTTCTATAACACATTTTCACACCTCTTAAACCCCTTTGGTCCCCTAGGTATCAACCTAACATCACCATTCTATCAACAGCAACACAGGCCTCAGGCCACAATCAGATAACCATACACTAGAGCCTTATGCTCACATATCATATCATCAATTAAAAGTAATCACACGTTTAAAACAATTTGATGAAAACTTATTACAAAACACTATTTATGACATGTATATACAAGCTACCTATACATAAGCTACCCATTCCCCCTTAAGTACAATAAGTGCAATAGCAATACAACACATTTACACAACTTTCTGTCAAATATCCTACGAACTCTGGCTGTATGCTTTATGAGGCTGCACCTTGCTTATCCTTACCTACATAGTGAAATTGGTATGCTAAGTATATACTATACTTAGTGGTGAAATCAAGCATTTAAATCATGTCATATATCTCATTCATGCATATATAAGGTTATTACTATCTATTCCAGGTTACTCAGTCCATTATTTATTTTTTTATACTAAAAGACCAAAATACCCTTCCTATAGGTTCATACCAGATTAATATGTATTTAATTATTTAAAAATAAGCAAATTATGCCATTTAAACCTTTTCCAATAATAAAAAGTCAATTAATTAAGTTTTTAGGTTAATAAGTGACATACATGCCAAAATTCCAAAATACCCCTGATTATGCATACTAATCAGTCATTTAAATAACCATGTCAAATAATGCATCTTATTATTTTACAATATCATAATCAATCTGCATATGTAGTTTATTTAATTAATTTAACTGGCCTGACTAGAAAGATGACACTTTAATACATTAGACCTAGAGGGAAATAACAAGTTGTGTAGTGATCCACATTTTAGACCCTGATCGTTGCATCAACTTGATCAAGTTATAGCACCGAAGGTGCAATAACAAGATATAGTCTGTCCAACAGACTAGTATAATGGCCCTCCAAGACCTTAGCCACTATACCGGCCCTATTTAAAGATTAAAGTTGTCACAAACTAGTCTACATAGTATACTAGTCTATTTGTCTAACTAGTACAGTGACCCTTCGGGACCTATGCCACTACATTGGCAAAGATTAAGTGAATGTCATAGCCTAGTCTGACTCTCTAACTAGTACAATTGCCTAAAATAGACCTAGGTTGCTGTACCAGCCTTACTTGAAACTTAGATAATGTAGTAGTCACTAAAATCCCTAAGTTGGCCGATCAACCCATCTAGTGGGTGTCTAACTAATAGGCCATATAACTCAATTTATGTTTATCCCAGCACTAATTTACTTCTTATAATATTTAAAGGTGAAAAATAATTAGTTATGAATTTTATTTTACAGTTGATTTTTTTATCCAATCTGGTATGGCCATAATTATGTTATATCGGGTAAACTACCAATATAAATTTTAAGTTCTCTAATTGTCAGTATTTGAGGTTTATTATACCTTATTTCACTTCATGATTATTTCCTAAGAATTTGTCATTTACTATCCAGTGACATTTTTTGTTCAAGTAATGGTCAAACTAAACAGTTATAGATCATTTCGTCAAGTTTCAATAGGCTTTTCTAGGTTCATTTCTCAATAGTTTTTAGTGCAATTTTTATCCTTATTTCCACCATGTTCATAGGCCTTAAGCCATACAACCCATAGGCCATTTATAGGGCCAAAACTTAGGCTCAAATGCCATTATGTTTAACCACGAACATAGCCCTTAAAGGCATATTATTATAAGGACATTATTTAACCACAAACTATAGCCCTTAAAGTGACATTATGATCCATTTTCTAAGTCGTTAACTAAGTCAAGTTTAAGTTCATTTTCAAGCTAACTTACAAACAAATTTTTTATTACATTCCATGCCATTTTAATTATGTACATTAAATCAACTTCATGCCAAACAAATTAGATAAACATACTCATACTATCATGCCTTGAGATACTTATACAATTCATACATGTCATCAACAACTTCATGGCATATAAAGCTATTTAGGAATAACACATGTCTCGGCCATATTCAAGTTCCCATGTTTCCATTCCTTATTCAAGCTTAAAACCAATCATAAAATTATATCATATATAAACCATTATACACATATATATACACACATCCATTCAAGGCTTTAAGCATTATTTCTCACTAAATCAAGCAATGAACGGACAAATACTACTTATTAACACTTTCGGGTACTCACTCTTTTTAGGCCTACCATGCCATAAGCAAGCCATTACCACACAAGTTCATTATAAGTCAATGCTAAAACCATTATAAAGGTATCCAACACCATAAACATACCTCCATTTGGACCTAAACCTCTTGGCTAGCAATGAAACTATACCTAACAAGCCAAAACTTTCATTCCACACATCATTTAAACATTACACTACAAGTTCCCATTCAAGCATCTAACCACTATTAAATTGAACCTCAAACTACCTAGTTTTTTAGTACACTTATAGCCCTTAAACCCCTTCTTACATGAGAAAATCCTAAAGTTCACATACCTCACAAAGAAGGAGTCAAATGCACTCTTAAAACTCTGAGAACCATCACGAAAATAGCTCTAAATTCTAGCCTTTAACCACAGTAGCTTTTTCATCCTTCCTTTAAGCTCTTTTTGATTCAATTTCCCTTAAAAACCATTTAAACACATCCTCTTAGATGTTAGGCATCCCAATCCACCATTAATAGCTCAAAATAACCAAGAAAACCAAATACAAAACATGAAGACTCACTAATTAGGCTTGCTAGGCTGGCTTTTAACCAGTAAACTTTGATGAATTTTAACTAATTGTTAGAGTCTCATTTTCTAGAAATTCTTCTTCCCCTAGCTCCATAACATCCCAGAATGAATTTAGAAGTCAAGATCTTGCAAAAATGGCTGAAGGAATTGGTGAAAATTGCTTCCAAGGCTAGCTGTGGTGTCATTGCCTAGACAGCAAAGGGAGGAGTTTTTCTTCTTTTTTTAGTGGAATTATCCACTTGTCAAGTGGTTTTACGACTTGGCATGGGCCCTAAACCTATTGGCTTAGTGTGAGTGTGTCCCATAACCACTCGAACTATCCCAAAATGGCTCTATTTTTGGAAAAAATTTAAACATTTACCAAAATTCACATGAATCTCAAAAAATTACACCGTTTATTTTAAAATTCATATTTTAATCTCCTCTGTATGCTTAAAAATTTTTAAAGCCAAATTCCATCAATATGATAGTTTTTATATTGCTTCAATTTGCATGCCAACCTCAAAAATTATGAAAATTTGCAAACAACCTTAGAGTTCAAAAATTCTTTTACTAATGGACTCAGTGGAATTTTTTAGATTTAGTGTCCGATATTTTCAGGTTTGTCTGGGTACATCTTGAGTGAATCTCAACTTGAAAAATTTTTATTACATAGATTAATATCCTTTAGTTTGAAACGAATTATTAGCTCTGCTAAATTTTAAAAATTTTCCTTTTTTCATCAATTTAAAGCCCCTTGAAGTTTCTTAACCAGTGCCGCTGCCTCAATTTATGTCTAAGTGACCCGACACCTCGAGCACTTTTCAAACCTAATGCACTATTCATTAAGCCTCAAGACATGGGTGTTACAATTAATTACCTTAATTCCAGTCCTGTAAGTCTAGAGAAAATCATACTTGAAAATTGAGAGAATCTAAATTAAATTAATATGTCAATTCTCATTCAACTTTATAAATTTCTTCTTGACCTTCAAAAATTCTAATTCTATTACCAACGGACTATTTAGAATTTTATAGCATTTTGTCATGCCATTCTTAGACCATTTTGAGCAAAAATAAAATATTTTATGATTCAGCTTTCACTAGGTTACTATTCCTAAGACACCATCACAAAAATTTTAATTGCACTTTTAGCCATCTTAATAAATTCAATTTCATTTCACATTTTGCCAAAAATTATTTTATGATTAATATTTCCATTTGGTTGCATTAATGTTACCCAAATCTTGGAAAATACTATTCACATCCTAAGAAGTATTATTCATAACCCTAGGATTCTTGGGTGTTACAAAGACACCCTATATGCACCTAAAGCCTTTAAAAGTGTAACACCCTCTACCTAATTCCTGTAGGAACCCGACCGAATATTGACACTTCCTGAAGGTCACCTATCTTGATTCTACCGTAAGTGCCATTCATTTAACACTTAAAGTTTTGTCTGTCCTGACTCTATGCTCTTACTATTTTTGTAGTATATATGTTACTCTTATGGCATCTATAAAGGACTTCTAAACCATTTAACTAGACATAATTGCTATTTACAAAAATTTGGGACAAAAGAAATGTAATTAATACTAGAATCATGGAAAAAAAGAAAATAATTTGAATAAATTTTTAATTAGAAGATTTTAACTTGGGACAAGATTTAAAGAAATAAAGTAAATAAATTAATGAATAAATAAAGTGAAAATCAATTATATAAGAT
>CANXYI011161146.1:0-14375 GCA_948208565.1 Hura crepitans
GTTAACTCAGTAGTTGTTCTTCTCCTTTTCAGTCTTTCCCACCAATGATAAGCTTCTTCCTCTTGAAGTAAAGATGTACACATCTCAGGTATTCTCCCTCAGGACACTCTAGCTCTTTTAATATTCTAATGGTCTTCTCTAACCAATATTCAGCCTTTGTTGCATCCTCCCTAGAACCAAGGAAATCCATAGCTCTCATCTTTCTAACCCTCTCTAAACATGTCTTCTATGGAATTGGAGGAGCTGGTAGAGGTGGAGGAGCAACAACAACTAGACTAGAGCTGGTGCTGGGGCTGGTGCTACAGTGTGTCTCAGCAAATCCACAATCTACTACAGCAATACAAGTGAAGCCTGTGCCTGAGGCTGAGGCTAAGGTGGCAGCTAGTGGGCAGCATCATTTGGCTTTGGATTGGCTACACTCACCTCTGGTCTATGTATTGTCATGGATGCATAACTAGCCACCTCTTCCCCTTACTCAGGTGGGGTCCACTCACTCATAGTACTAAATTGTATCAAAAATAATTATCAACATTAGACAGTGTAGCTTCACTCAGTACAACGCCCTAGACTCATACACTCATGTATAAGATGCCTAGGAATGCCTAAACCTACTCTAATACCACTAAATGTAACACCCTTTACCCATTTTCTACCTGAAACACGCAAGGTGTGCTACTTCTAGCTGAGGTCACCCATCCTTAGATTTCCCTAAGGGCCTTTCGTTTAACTTTTACCCAAGTTTGACCAACTTTGACCAAATATGCCCTTATTCCATTTTTGATTATTTATTCCTTTTTTGTGCTTATTTTAGTCCGTTAAAACTCCCGATTGACACTGTCAAACAATTATAGAAAATTGACCAGCATAACGGCTACCCGGGTAACTAACCCCAATTAAACCTACAAAGAAAAACACTTCAAATCTCCTTTTTACAATCACATCCCTCTCTTGACCCTCTGGTCCTCTAGAACACAACAATTATCAACAATATACCTATTTCACAAATCATAGGGTCATAAACCCATCAACACACAAGCATGCATAAACAAATTCTCATTAACATATAAAACTGTAGATGTATATTTGTTCATCATTCTCCTTTTAACAGACAATCCCATAACCCATAGTTTATCTATATACATGAGTGTAGCTATACAAAACTCAAAAAGAAATACAAAAAGTACTAAAGGACTCAAAGATAGCTACACTGGGGTCGACTGGTGCTGACTGTCACTCCATCTATAGCTTATGCATTGGAACACTAACACGTTAAGTATGAAACTTAGTGGTGGAATAAGCTAAATAAAATATGTCTACCATGCATACAAGCAACATTCAGCATTCAATGTACAATGTTCATCCTAACTCTTCTAAGTCCAGTGCATTTTCAAGTTTTGTTATTCAAATATGTTATTAGTCAGTGTTATCATTATTATATGCCCATGATAGATAGAGAACTCTTTAAGACACTGGATAGTGGGACTATCCTATACAGTGGCCCACATTTTGGACCAAGGTAGTGCACCTACCTTGCCTAATAGCCGGGATCAGTCCATAGACATCTCAATCTGAACTAAAAATATAGTAGGGATCAGTCCGTAGACCTCCTCATATTTATAAATCACATTAGCATCACCAAAGGTGGATAGTAGGGATCAACCCTCTGAGACCTCCCAATACCTATAGACAAAAAAACAGGTGGTAGGGATTAGCCCAGGTGGACCTCCTAATACCCTACTATGCGGGTTCATGTCAAAACCTTGGTAGTTGCACCTGCCACATAAAAACACAACAATAGGCCCAGAAGGACCAAACTGCCTAGCAGCTGCTAACACCCTAGTTGACCAATCAATCCATCTAGTGGGTGTCTAACTAATGGGCCAATAGCAAACTTAGAGTGTAAATCTTAATATTTTACATTTGCAAATCTAATTTTACGATTAAGTTACATTTTACGGCAATAAGCACACAAGTTACCATAACTTTGCCCGCGATCGCAAAGTTACTATTCATTTGGTCACTTTCATATTTTGTATTCTACTAATTCCACCCCATACCAAGTTTAAATTTCATCCTTGCTTTTCCATATTCACAAATTTACCATACTCACATTACAAGACACAATTTCATGAGATTATAACATACATTCCATACTTGTACACTTTACTCCCATTTCATCATATTTTGATACCATATGTGTCACTATTCAAGATTCATTTTAAGGTATAGTTTATAATCTTCGTAAGCTTCCTAATTCCTCTCCTAACATACTATAATTATGCCTACACATGCCATGCATAATGTTACACACAATTTGGCCACAATACACTCATACACTTACACATGAATTTCATCCCAAATCAATATACAATTTTTATTATTTTCATGCCAAAAACACAAATATAATCTAATTTCACCAAAATGCCATGCCTACACCCAAGTTTAAGCAATTCCATACAAGTTTTAAGCACACAAACATGGCATACACATAAGGCACATTAAATTTAGCTTATTCCACATACTTAGGGTGTGAGTACACTCTTTTCTCCACCACTTTGAGCCTTATTCCTTAGGTTCTCCTCACTTGTATGTGGCACCCCTAAACACACACAATTTTTGTCTTAGAAAAATTCCCAAAAATAATATAGAGCTCCAATTTGAAATCTAAAACTCTAGTGATTCTTAGAATAACTTAATCTACCTATATAAAAAAATAAAAAAAATGGAATTGGAGCACTTACACCACAAAATTATCACTATTCACCCAAGTGGTGAATCTTCCAAATTGAGCCCTTTTCCTCAAATTTCTTGGTGGAATTAGTATCTATGGATGATGGAGGTTTATTTTCTCATAATATTTGTGAAGTTTGGAGGAGAAAGGAGAGAGAAATAAAGCATTTTGGTGGAGAATTCATGGAAATGGTGTCGGCTTCTCCTTGTTTTTGAGGTTGAAGAAGACTTTGGCACATGTGAGGTGGTTCACATGTGTAACCCCTTTAAGGATGATGGATTGGTTGCATGCGATAGGCCCACATGGCCATTCAATGGCTAAAATTCATTTTATGGCACTTTTAGCTTCAAAAATTTACAAAAAAATTCTCTGGATCTCTAAAAATTCTCATTTTAGTTTTAAAAATCCTTGATTAGTGTAACTAGGGCCCACATAAAATTTTAAGTCCAAAATCAATAGTTGAATTTTTGGCACTATTCATCTACCAGAATAAAATATTCAGAAAAAATATCTATTGACCTTAGAAAATTATAATTCCTCCTCCATCATACTTAATGGAATTTTTGAGGTTCAAGGTATGGTATTTTAAAGACCATCCGGCACATCCCAGGGCTGTCTTGACCTAACCTCATTTTATCTCCTTATTCACTAGTTCTTGACCCGAAATGATTTATTGGTTCTACTAAAATTTTTTAATTCATTTATCTTCCTTATTCTTAGGCCCATCTAAGTTTTATGACCAATACACCAATCATTGGACTCGTAATAATGACACACACCGTGGGGAACATCACTTGGGCCTAGAAGGTACTATTCATAAGACCTTGACTTACGGGCGTTACAGTCATTTATGAAAGTAGTAGTGAAATTTGCAAAGAATGACCACTACTAGTACAATAACAAATCATGGAAAACGATTTAAGGAAAGTTATTATAATAAATTTATTTTATTTTGAGAGTTGCAATAGAACACCTAAGTTTTTCTTATTCTAAAACATCAAGTTAATAGGATTTTTTGGGGAAGTAATTGAATTTTATGCAGAAAATAAATTATGGTATTTTTGCTACTAATTGGTGCCTGACTTTAGCAAACTTCAAGTGAATTTGTAATGAAATAACTATTGGCAAAGACATTATTCAATTGTTGCTCTAAATAGATTATAGAGTTAATGATGTATTGTTATTTTGATGATTTTTGGAAATTGCTCTTACAATTATAATTTCTTGGCAAAAGTAGGAATTGAAATTCTATTAGTTCTTATGATATGTATATTGTTAAACATTGAGCCTATGTTGTTTGGCATTTCATATTTTATTGACTTCCTACTATTATATGTGTTTGTTATCAAATTTGTATCTATTTTCTATTTTCACCTTAAATGGTTATCAAGACTTGTTGTAGTTGTAATAGAAAGTAATAAATAATTATTTTTTCTTTATGATAGCTAATGTATATAATTTTGCTAACAAAACACCATTTTTTAATGTTGTTGTCCCTAATACAATTTTATGGGCCATAAATGAAGTATGCGTTCATCGTTTACATGAGGTATAGAAAAGAATAAAATGAATGTTAAAGGTTAGTAATGGTATGTGATACAATATGTGACTCATTTCATAACATGACATAAGTCTACTAATATGATGAACATTTGGTTTTGCTTTGCTTGTGTGATGACCAAATAGCATACAAGAGGAAGTTGATCATTTCTTATAATGATGAGTGGTCGAATGGCCTAGAAATAGGAATTGAGCATAGATGATGAATCTTTGAGCAATGGTAATATAATGAGGTTAATGTTATGCAACTTATAACATATGCTCAATAAGCTTTATGAGAATCAAAAGTAATTATGTGAAACATAACTAAAGAATATGATAAGCACATATAAATGTAGACAATTTAGTCTGGATAGGTTGACCAATCAACTAGGGAGATTAGCAGCTACTAGGGTACTTTTTATACCTATTCATGGCCTTCGGGTCTAAATACATGGCTTTCGAGCCCCTCGTATATAGCATTCAATCCCTAGTTCTTTGCCTTCAAGCTTATATATAATTATGACCTTTGTAGTCCCTACTATCACCTTTATGGTCCTTGTCATAACCTTTGTGGTCTAAGATTTAATCCATCACCTATATGGCCTTTGTGGCTAATATAGTTCTCATTATCTAGTATTAGGATGTTATCTATTGAGTGTGGGCTAGTGGAATTAAAAAAAAGGTTATTACAATGAAGTAATGGTTTTACAAGGAATGAAAAAATGGTAAATTTTTATTAACTCTAATTAATCGAACAAATATGATTGATTTAATTGTCCATGGCATTACATATCATTTAATATTGGTATTTACATGAGGAAACTACTTAAGATGTAACAAAGCAAATGTAGATGTGAAATATAATTCTTGTTAAACAAGTACACATGTATAATGCCTTTAAATGTGGTTATAAGAAGTAAATTAAAATATGGCATGACATGTAACTAATATGACTAAATTCTATGTTTTTATATATTAATGTATGTTGTTGGTATGTAAAAGTAATACAAGTATGCATATGAATAACATAAATAAGATTGCAAAATTGTTTCTTATTATATAGTCATAGTTATTATTTGCTATTAGTATAAACCTTAGACAACACATAGAGGTCATCTAAGTTAGGTTGTACCATTGAGGATTTTTTCCTCAGTTAATTAGTTTTTACCTTCCACAGGTACCCATGTTGATAGAGCCAAGGGAGATACTACGAGCAACTATGCAAATGTCTATTTTGCATCATTTTCATTTTTGTAATACACTGTTGGAGTATTTGTAATTAAAATTCAAGTTTCATGAAATTTGTATATTTTAAATTTAATTATGATGATTTTTAGAATCATGTAAATATTTTTCTTATGATAATGACCAAAGCTTAATATTCTTTGGTTACTAAACGAAAAGATATCATATTGTGTTTAATGTGATGATATAGATGATGTTAATGCAAACATATATGTTTGTGATTTCTTTACAGGTTTTCAAAATTTTCTAGTTATGCCTCGAATAGCTGTTATGCTTCCAAAATTTTTAAGACAAAGTTTGTTCACCAATTTGTTTGTAAATACAATGAAATGTTTTTATTTCTAATGTCATATTACCTTGATTAATAATGAAAAGGTTTTTTTTATTATAAGTAAAAGTTTTTCTTTTATTTTGATAACATAATCTTTTGGATCTAGTTATTGTGTATGCACCATGTGGCTATATGCACAGTATAATAGCTAATTACAGTCTATGATGTGCTCTTTTCAGATTCTCTCTCGAGAATCGATTTAGGAATGTTACACTTTTAACCTAGAAATTGTTGGGAATTAATATATTTTGTATGCCCACATAATATACCTCTTTTGATTCTAAAATTTATTAGTCCCTTTGTATTTAAGCATGCATTAATTTAAATCATCCATAACATATTTGCATGTATTTAATGGGAATATAAAATACATAAATAGGTAAATACAATTGCATAGAAATAAAGAGAAATAATATTAAAAGGCAATCATAAACCAGTCATTAATTGATTTGATTTGGCATGACAATTGATTGAGGATTCCATAAGGAAATTGAAATCAATGGTTAACCCAAAATTTGAGATTAACCTTTTTAAAATATATTTTATTGTTTATTAAGAGAACTCTAAACTAATGATGTAGAAAAATCATTGATGCAAGTTTAATTTAGTTGTGTAAAAAAAATTCTAGCTTATTACAACACTTAAAGAAAAATAATGGGAAATAGAAATTACACTCTGTTTACATAAGAAAGTAAATAAACAACAAAAAGGAAAAATATATAAAATTAAGGTATAGACAAAAATAGTAAGTAATTAAATCTATCAAATAAGATATTTATAAATAGAAGTTAATTGTCATAAAGGAAATCTATTATGAAAGAGGCAAGTAAAAATAGAAAGGAAATAATTCAATATAAGGTAAAAGATAGAAATTAGTAAAAAATGGAAAGTAAATATTTCATATATTAACATAAAATTAAATTGTTTAGCCAAAATGAATTAATTATTTAATTTAAAGTATGAAAACAAATCAAAACATTTAAAAATGACCAAAATGGATTTATGAAAGTGTACAAAATGAATAATAAATCATGGAGATAATAGTATAATAATTTAAAAATAAAATTAGTTTAAATTAAATATTATTAATTCTAGAAATAATTATAGATTGTCCATATAAACTAAGAAATGAGAAGATTTATAAATAAGACATCAAATAATATATGGCAAGGATCTTTATATACCACAAAGATAGTCCGCATGAACTTAGCCCATCAGTCTAAAAGCACAACTTATTTCAAAGCAAAAAATAATAAAGGAATTAATCATTAAAATTAATGAATAATTCAACCAAATAGGTATACACTTATAATTGAGGTTGGATCATTATAGATCACTAACCACTTCAATTGATTCATAAGAGATCTTTAATTGAAGATATAAGCATTGAATAATAATAGGTCCTCAAAATTTAACTAATTGAATCTTCAAACAATAGACTAAAGGCTTCAGTTTTAAAGAAAAGATGAATTTTAGTAAGGGTGAAAACTTATAGAATGAGCTCTTCCACTTGGGGTTAAAAGAGTGCTAAAAGGCACCCATTTTTTAATTGAGAATGGGATGTATTTATAGGCTTGTATAAGGGTTTTCTCATTCTAATTTAGGATAAAATCTTAAAAATTTCATCATTTTAAGAAGTAGAGTTTAAATAGGAAAATTGCAGTTGTAGAAGTTTGTCTGCAATAAAGTCCGTATGGACCCTATTGGTTTAGTTATATTATCGATGCAAACTTACTTACTAAGATGTCTATATGGGCCTTAATCCTAATAATTTGGGACCATATGGACAAAAGGATCAACCTTTGATCCATAATTTGACCATTTCTAATTATCATCATATATCCTTAAAATCTTGGTATATATGCCCCCTACTTTAATGAGTTTTATCCACCATGTGTGATCAGAATTAGAAAAGTAACTGGTTTTAATCAAGAATATATTCATAGAGATCTGCTCATTTTGTTGGTTTGATTGATATGGTTATCTCACCCTTCATGATCCAACCTAAAATTGACATTACTATTTTGTCCTTTTAATCTAGCTTGAAAAGTTTTTCTTTTACCCTTCAAAATCCAGCTTGAAATTGACTATCTTGCCCTTTATAATCTAGCTTGAAATTAAAATTGATGTCATGCCTTTCATAATCTAGCTTGAAAATGAAGTTAACATTATCGTCTTGCCCTTTATGATTTAGCTTGAAGTTGAAATTGATGTCTCACCCTTCACGACTTAGCTCGAAATTAAAGTTGACATTGTCATCTCACCCTTCACGATTTAGCTTGAAATTGAAGTTGACATTGCCTTCTCATCCTTGATGATCCAACTTGAAGTTGAAATTGACATTGCCATCTCACCCTTTATGATTGAACCTAAAATTCCTCCCATATGATTAAGCTAGATTTCTTAAGTGATTAGATGGAAAGACTATTTCATTGGGCCTTTAAATGAACTCATCACATTCTTACTTGTTTCATGAAGGCTATATAAGTGTATGTATGGATTGCATCTATACACATATGGATGACGCATACCCTAATAAAATGACTCAATGCATGATCGTACATATACATGTATGTTTCATAAGCAAACATGTGCACATACTGGTGTATATGTGTATATATGTGCACACATATGCATATGCATGTATGTATGTTGTTTGGATGGTGAATGATTGAATGTATGATTATTGCCTATTAATATGTATGAAATGTACATATTTGCATGCATGCTTGCCCATGTGCAAGTTTTTATACATGTTTATGTATAAATGGATATATGTCTATGAACTTTACATCTTTAGAGTTATATAACATGTGTATAATGCAAAATAAATTGCTATTGGGATTATCCTTTCCTCAATCTCATTATAAAAAAGACTTTAATTTAATAGGAGGGAATGACAATCGTCTTTGTGATAAACTAGCTTAAGAAATGAGATCTAGATAGGTATGAGAGTAGAGTATTTAACCATATGCAGTGGAAAGAAAGTGATCACCATGGATTACACTTTGACTAGTGCTATAACTCCTTACTTGTTTCTTTCATTAAGAATGTGAATGTAAAGGGTTGTATAGAATGATACCCTTGTTATTAGTTGGTCCTTTTGGATTTTCCAAATAAATATTGTCTCTCATCCTCTAACTTTTGCCTAAACTACACTTCATGAATTTTTTATCTAATAAGGTTTGCTCCTAATTTTTGCCTCGACCGCCCATTGTAGGTTTTTAACCTAGTAAGCCCTCATTTTTTCTTAGTATTTAGCTTATCCATATTTTTAAGCTTGAGACTTATTGCATTATCTTAGACCAATTGGTTTTGAACTTGAAGTTCATGTAGTTATTCATGTCATTACTTTAACTGATAGAGCTTAAGTTTATAGTTCGTATGACTCTTCATATCACTACTTCAACTAATAGAGCTTCTTATCACTTCAATCCATAAGTAGCTTTTATAGGTGCTAGCCTTAATTTCATTTTAAGAATGTCACATGCCCCTTGATTTCTTGAATCTTGATACTTCAATTGCATGCAAGGTATCATGCCTTTTGACTTTTCCAAGTAATACATTAATAATATCATTGTCATTAGCAACTATTTTCACTCAATTTTCCTAGCTTTTACTTAGGCTTATACTTTTGATTATTCAACTTAGTAGGATCTATGACATGTTGATTAAAGAGGAAATTTTATGAGTGAGGGCAATCATGGTTAAAAATAGAGAATTCCATTAGTTGGAATTTCTAATCAAAATTTTCAATCTTTCCTTTTAGGCTTTTAAAAAATGATTGAAAGGCTTTTAATTAGTTGACTTTTTTTAGCCTATGGATGAAGGGGAGAACTAGAGAGGATTTTTGAAAAAAGGGAAAACAAAAAGAATGTTCGAAGTTTTGAATGATTCCCTTAAGAATTCAAGGATAGAAGAAAATGAATGCATTTCTCCAATAAACACAATTGGGAAAGAGATTGTTTACATTATTTGTTGATGAAATGAGCTGATACTAGGAAGTAATACAATCCAGTATTTGATTATGAATTAAGCTTTGTTGCCTAAAACCCTCCTCTTCTTCTTTTATTATTATTTTTATTTCTATACTCTCTCCCTACCTTTAGGAATACTTCTCATATCTATAAAGAAAGATCATATCTCATGCCTTGAATCATGAATAGCTTGCCATGATTTATGCAGATTAAGCTAATATTTTTATTATTTTTCTTTTCCTTTTTTTCTTTTATGTTATCTATTAACTCACCTTTCAAATATACCATATTATGTAATGAATGTACTGATGAGGAAAATGCTCATATAGAAAATTTTCATTAAGCTTTAGGCAAATGCCTAAAATAAAAAAGAAAAGAATAAATCAAAAGGTCTTTCAATCTTAATCTTTATTTAAACAATAGGCAATGATTAGAATCCTACAAATTGTGACATAGTCCTTGATCTATGAGGTCTTAGATTCCATGTTAAACACTAAGATGAATAAGGAAGGCTCTATGTGGCTAAATGTTAAAGCCATTAGACTCTTGAGGAGGTGGATTAAAAGTATAAGAAAAGGTATCTTCCCCTTTCATAGAATTGAGGAGTAGCTACTAGATCTTATGATGCTTGATTTAGGTAATTTTTAGGATTTTTATTATACCAAGGTCCTTAAGGTCTTGCATAGCATGATAGAGGTTTAGCACTTATCCTTTAAGTGGCTAGTTCTTTGATGATAAACACAATATTGATCATGTTAGTGTTTTAGTGAGAATGGATGTGAAGAAGGTTAAGGTGTTAAGGGTTAGAGAATGTTCCTTTTCCTCAATTCCTTATACATTGCCGATAAGGGCCTCTTTAAATTAGCAAATTATTAAGGGGTGTTGTTGAGCTTAGATAGATGTTTCACCTTTTCCTACTCCTTTCTTGAATTTTTTTTTCCATATTTGTACCCATATCGATCTTGGCCATGGTGAGTTAATATTTGATCAGGGCTTAGATCTCTTTTATCTATGAAGCCATTCTCTAATAATTTCCTTAATGCTTTATAAGTCTTTACCATTCGGTATTGTCTTTTTTTTAATAAGGTCTATTAGGTACTCCATCCTATTTCTTTTGAAAAGTCTGAATCAAAGGATGACCTATGACATTTGTTCAAACAAATGGCTAGTATGGTGCATGGTTACCACTTCTGTAGAATGTATGGTATGTACATGATATATCTTAATGTTTATAGTTCAAACATAATATTGCATGGATATGCTTAAGTGAGATAATATGGAAGTAAAATGATTCAATGATGCATGTCATATAAGCACAATTAATGCATGAATGAGCATTCAAGAGTCTAGTGTGATGCATGATGTCCTTATGCTTAGGTAAGATAATATAGAATAATGATATGTGTTAAACATATGTTGTAATATAAGAGGCTAGAATGACTTTAATGCTACTTGTCATGTATGCCTGGTTAAGGCATGGATAAGCATATATAAGTATAGTACAATACATAATGCTTGCTAAGACATTAGTGAGAATACAAGGAGCTAGCATAATGTATGGTTCTACATACAATGATGTTGCATAGAAATGCATGCTAAGAAATATGATATGAGATGTATGTTATACATATGCATAGGCAAAAGAATGGTTGTGATATCTACAAGATGCTAGCTTTCAAGGTTTACAAGTTACATATAAGCCTTAGATAAAGATGTATGATTTGAAGTGTAAGAATGAAGTATCCATGGGTGTATGACATGTGACTATAATTTTTACAAGAAGTGAGTTCACAATGTTATAAGATTCATGATATACATGATTGCTACATATATACATGTTAGTGTATGTATTCAATGATAAACAAAAGCAATATGCCTTCCAAGCTTATCTCTACCACATAGCGGTCAAAGAAACCTTTCCTAGGTGGGCTTACCTAAGTATTAATAGGGGATACATAAGTTCAAACATGGGCTAAACTAGTTTAGCCTAAAGACTTCTCATATTTAAAGTGCATGCAAAGGCCATGGCTTAAAATATTAGACTAAGTTTGGTTTAATTTTAAAATGAAATTAAGCTAAACCCATCCTAAATAAAAAGTTCTAATATGCTTAGCCTTATCTCAAATAAGTCAAACAGGGTTCAATATAAAAGTCCCACATAGAATTCAAATGCAATTATCTACTCTTAAGGTCATATAACCTAGGGAAAGTTTTGAAGCTTCACTATGTGGGCTTTGGTTCAGTCAGAAAGGCTTTAAGGCTCCAATAAGGAAGCTTCCCTCCTAACGAGTCTTTCTAATGAAAAATAAATCAATTAGTTAGTTTACCATTTGATATACTCGAAGGTATGATTGCAGACTTTAATCCTAACAAGTTTGATCAATGTAGATAAAGGGATCAACCTTTGGTTAATTGTTTGACTATCTCTAGCTATTATCATAAGTCCATAAAATCTAGGTGTCTACAGCATTATGTATGTATAGGGTGATTTGCAACAAAAAAAAAAAATAAATATGGTACAAGATCAAAGAATTTTAGGCAAAATTCTTAGTGAATTTTTAGGTAAATTTTTTATGAGTTTTGTGAGACTTGAGTGTAATTAGGTTTTTGAATTTAAGTAGTTCTCTTATTCTTATATCACTTGATTTAATTAGTGAATTTTGACTCCCTTCACTTATGAACTTATGTATTCACTCTTTCCTTTATGTGTTTTGGGCAATTTCGTTCTATTTCTAGGGAAATTTTGTAATTGCAAAATAGACTTAAGCAATTTCTATAATTTTTGTACAACAATTCTTCAAAATCCTTTCTTTCCAAACCTATAACTGTGACAAGTGCTTGCCTTTTATCCTAATAAAAATTACTTACTTTCATATCTCATTAGCATTAGGTAAGCAAAGATTTAAGACATTTTTGACACCATTCTCATTCCTAGAAAAGGAACAATAGAACTCTGTAATTTCCCTTAATATGAAACATAAAATATATTTTAAACCTATTAAAATTCAATTTTTTCAATATTTTAATTCATACCACTATAATACTGAAATAATTGCACTTGCCTCTTTCAGTATAGCTAACATAACTAAAATGAGAAATAGCTTAAGCAACTTTGCAAATATAAATACAATGTATGAATTTTCTCTAAACTGCATCATTAAGAAAAATATTTACCTCATTCATGTATAAGAAAAAAGGGTCAAGTAAAAGTGGGTTACTGTAATACCCTCCTTCTCAATTCCCCAAGTAACCTTACCGGAGATGTAACTTCTTATAAGTCACCCATCTTGATTTTATCACAACCACCATTCATTTAACACTTTTAGTCTTTTCTAACCTGAGGTCCTTTTATCATTATTACTCTATTTTGATATTTTGCTACTCCTATGCTATCTATGAATGACTATTAAATCATTTAAGCAGATAGAAAATTATACAAAAATCTAGGTAGCATAACAGCACTCGAGTGAAAAACAAAAATTTTAAACTTGCAAAATCACACTTCTATAACCATCATACTCAATTCTCCCAACTCCTAGACATATCTAGTCCTCCAATAACTCAATAAACATCAAAATAATAATAGCACAACATAGGGCTCAAATCCACACATTTTAAGAACAACCACACATACATGCAATTATATAGACAATCACTTATCAGTTCACATTTTTTTTTATTTACAAAGCAATATGTATGTTAAGAGTATGTTAAAACACCATATTATTTTGGGCCCCACACCCTTTATACAAGAGTGCCTAATTCTATGCATATATAGGTAAAAAAATATACCCCAAGATAGTTGATTTGCTACACTAAGCACACTAAGGTTAAATAGCTACTATCTATAACCTACACATCGAAACACTGATATGTTGAGTATAAACTCAGTGGTAAATTTAATGTAATAAATCTAAGTCACACATAATCACATAATCATCATGCATCAAGGTAGTCATATGCATGTGCAAAACTAGTTACATGTAACTCTATTAAGTTTTAGTCTATCTCACTATTCCAAAATCTGTGTCTTTCATAAGTTAATTAAACTTGCTAGGTTATATCCAACACATACAATCAAGTCAAATATGTCATCAATTCCTTTCAGTCATTATTACCATAGTTATGTTCCATTTATCTAAATTAGGCCTATATTAGAAAGACTACACCTAAAGAAATTGGATAGTGGCATCCAAACTATGCAGTGGCCCACATTTTTGACCTCGGTAGCTGCACCTATCCATATACATCTGATAACAGGGATCAACCATGTCGAACCTTCCAATGCCAGAGTGGTAGATGGTAGGGATCAATCCTAGTAGACCTCCTAACATCTGTAAGAATAGTAGGGATCAGCCCCATATGACCTCCCAATATCCCAAGCATCATCTCATCTCAGGTGGATAGCAAGGATTAACCCTGTGGGACTTTCAAATATCCATATATACCATAGGTAGCAGGGATCAGCCCATATAGACCTCCCAATACTCGGGTGTGTAAGGTTTATCATAGAACCTCGATGGCTACACTCGCCATCTCAATCATGTAG
>CANXYI011161148.1:0-12183 GCA_948208565.1 Hura crepitans
GTCATACAGCTATTTTTATTTGTGGCTAGGGAGGCCCATGGGCTAATCTTCATGATGTCACATAGTTACTTTTATTGTGTTTGGGGAGGCTACGGCTGATCTCCATTATGGTACACATGCTGGTGCAGCGGCATCGGTCTAGAATGGGGACCACTACACCGGTTTATTATCCCTCTAGATCTAGTGTCTTAAAGTGTCGTCTTCCTAATGGGGCCAGTGAAGTAAATTAAGTAATAAGTAGAATAATCATTAAAGATGAAGTTTAAGCTTATTTGGATGACTTTTTTAGAAAAAGTAGTAAAAATACAGTAAAAAGGGTATTTTAGTCATTTTTCACATAAAAGCAAATAAAGTGATTTTTGTAAAGCATGCATGTTTAAAGTAACAATACTAACTCTATATAATTTATTGATTTAAAAAATGTTATTTTAAGACCTGATAAATAACTTAGGGGCAGTTTAGTAATTTGGCACCTTAAGGAATAATTAAGTTATATAATCAAGTAAAATCATTCTTAAACTACCTAGGTAAGTTAATGAGATAAATGCCATAATTAAAATGCTTTAAGTTCACCACTGAGTATCTCGTATACTCAATGTGCCTATTTTGGTGCGTAGGTACACAATAGCGGGACCTGCCTCATAAAGCATGATGATAGTGGTTTAGAGGATACAAGCAAAGGATTTTGATGTAATTTTTGTACAGTTATGATATTAATGTACATAGGTGGGAGTTAGGTAGAATATGTATGCAAGCTTTGGATATGTAATGTATTTAAGTAACATAACCTGCTGATGTAAATAAAGTATCTTTATATGCTCTTTTTGTGCATGTGTGATCAGATTTAATGTCATGTGGATATGAGATATGGATATGAGCCTACGGCTCTATATATGCATATTTTATCTATGGCCTAAGGCCTAAGTTTGATGTGTGTTAGATGATGATGATAGGCTGAGAATGGGGGACCAGATCAATTCGAGAGATGTGTTAAGTAATGTTCATAGAAGTGCTAAATAGGCTAGTTAAATTTTTGGGATAGGACCTAAATAGCCGTTACACTATCGAATTTTTAGGTGGTACCAGAGTGTCATCAGATTTCCCCTGTAATGATTGAACTATAATGATTCGAACCTAAATAGATTAAAGGAATTGATCTGAGTGATTTTAGAGTCAGAGAGAATGATCTAGTGTGGCATTAGTAAAAGTTAAACGAATGACCTCGGGGAAAATTTTAAGACAGGTGACCTGGCGGGAAGTGCGCTACTTATTGGGTTTCTTTGAGATCCAGTAGGGGATGTCATAATAAATATTATAACTAACATGTTTAGGGCTTAATTAGACATAATTGATTAAGCATTGAGTTGACTCAAGTCTATACTCAAAGCTAAATGAGATAAAGTACGATGAAAAGATGAATTACACTACAATTGTATATTGAACGGTTAAGTCAAACCACTTAATTTTCTTACACTTGGGTAGTAATTATGCTTGGATAGAAACCTCTAATGACTTTTATATTAGTGAATTTATTAATACAATTTAATAATAAGTTAATTGGATTAAGTCACAAAATCTTAGTTCTACTAGGATTCTGATTCACTACTATATTGCAAATGTGCTTTAGAAGCCCATGGGGTCACACACCGATGGGAGCAAATTAATGAGGTAAAAATACGAAGTATTTTATGATATGGGATACCATGAAATAAGAATAAATAAAATGAGAAGGCTTATTGGGCTTGGAGCCCAAGAGAAATGGTTAAAAAATTACTTAAGTGTTAATTAAATATTTTAAGTAACTAGAACATAATTTGCCCTTTTAATTAATTAATTAAAAGCCCATTTCTTGTTCAGCCTTTTAAGGGTTTAAGGGCTAGAAAATATGACCTAATGGTGAGTAAAAAGGGTATAAAAACCCTTATGAAGTTGTTCACAAGAAGAGGGCCACAATAGGGAGAATTTTTCTCTATTATTGCTATAAATTCACCTCTTTTTAAGCCTTCCCCTTTTTATTTCTTCTTAAATTTTATTTGTTACTAGCACCTAGAAATAAAATTCTCTTGTGCTCCTCTTAGAGTGTTCTCATTCAATTTGCTACTAGTGTGCCTACCTTAAAGGTGTTCCTGAGAGGATATTTGTGGTTTACGATAACTCAGTGGGGTGAAAAGTTGCAAACTAAAATCATGTAGGGAATTTCCAATAAATTCTTATTCTATGATTTCTTTAATTTTTTTTCAATTTTTTTATATTCTAACCTTTGCTAGGATTCCATGGATATTTAATTTCTACTACATATAAGTCCATGTAAGCCAACACCAAATGCCTTAATAAAGAAAAGTATGTTATTATGCATGGATGATTGAAATGCTACAAATATGTATTAGTGTAAAGGAGATAAGTACTTACTACTCTTTCAAAATGTGCCATTTTTTTATGTATGATGCATTATGAACACTAAATTGCTTAAGACTAATGTATATATGCCATAACATAATGGTTACATGCACTTAATGGGATATATGTATGTGACATGTGTCCTTCTCATGGAATGGGTGCTAATAAGAATTTAGAGAAGTGCAAAATGGTGTTTTGTCTATTTGATTATGTCAAGAAGTTAAATTTCCATTTCTACCTAAGAAACTAAGTGATCTAGTATAGTTTGGCATGCTAAATAGAGGACCTTGTAGATCTACTATCATTTTTAGCCTTAGTTACCATCATGTAATTTATAACACTTTTGAGTGGGTGTTAGCACCAATTTTGTTCCCATTGGGTTACCATCATTTATACCTTTAGGTATAATCATTTATGCTACTAAGAGCACTATTGGGATACGAATTGATTGAATAATGTTTACATCAAACCTTTATCCTAGCAAGGGTGAATTTTAGAAATAAATAGTGCTATAAAAGGATCTAAATGAAAATGTGAATTATATGCATAAGTGAATATATATTATAAACATATGTTGGAAGAATGATTTTTTTGAACTTATATGTCTAGTTAAGCATGTTATACATGTTGTAATCATGATGTTAATGATGATAACATAGTATACGCAACATATAAAGCATGTAAATTATTAAGTGGACTAATAAATGGGAAACTTGGTTAAAAGACATGTATGTTAGAACTCTTATATTCCTAGTTATGAAAAACTTAACCATTCTTATGTAATTATGATTATGGTATGATATATCACATGTGTTATTAAGATTGATTTCTTATGTATACTTTTTGGAGCTTATAGCTTAGATCGCAAATTAAAGTTATCTATGTTAAAATTATCAATTATAGATAACTATCATCTTAATTTTAATTAGATTAAATTAAAATTTGAAAAATCCATTTAATTAATGATAAGATGATTTTTTATCATTATATATTTAAATCATACATGGAATTGCATTCCTAGTAAGATTTTAATCTAATCCTTTTTAATTTAAAATTATAATTAGATTAGGACCTTAAATTAAAGATAAGGATTAGATTTTATCCTAATATAAATTAAGTAAGTGTTATCATATTTGGATAAGGATAAAAAAGATAAAGCCGATTAAATTTTCTAATTTGATTTGGAATGTTAATTCGAAATGATGATACTTGTAGCCTTTATTTGTTTTAGAATTCTAATTGTATTAGAACAATAATTGACGGAGTCATATGATTTAATAACTTAATGTGATGAAATAATTAAATTACATAGTTAATGTTGATTAAAACTCCTTGATTACAAATATGCATAACTAATTGTTCAAGATTATGAATTTAACTAGTTTTATAAAGAGTTATAATGCTAGTAAAATATTGTAAATAACATTTTCAAGTTTTAATACATGTGATGTATTAGAATGCATGGTAAAGGTGTATATTTTGGCATAATGACTAGTTATTAACTATGTCAAATATGATTGATCATGATTGCATGGATTATTTTGATTTGGTAAATTGGGCCTTTGTGTCCCCGCCTTCCTCTTAATTTTTATTGTATTTCTCTTCTCATCTAACTCCTCTCATATGTAATGTGAAGTTTTTCAGTACAAAAGGATTATGAAATTCTATTGCACAAGATTAGAATAGAAAGTAGAAATGCAAGGAGTTAAAGGAAAAAAAGGCCAAAGCAAGCATGATCATGGATGAAATAGTTAGAATAGTGTTAATTATTTCATTATTATGTTTGTAATTCAGGCATATTACTTAAGCTTTAGACCAAATTGATTTTACTTTGCCTTGCAAAATTAATGTAGTAAAAAGTTCATAACTAGGTCATATATATATATGTGTGCGATACGTGCATGGTGAAGCATGAAATGGTAAATTTTAGACAAATATGGAAAATTTGCGTATTGTGAACCTTTGCATCGATAATTGTTCTTGCATATGACATGTTTTAATGTTGAGAATCCCGATGACATTACACCTCAGGAAATGGACCGTAGGGGTGTAATAGACATCAAAAGGCCTAAGTTGGCCATTTGTACATGTAAAGGCCATGTAATGGTGCATTAAGGCCAAAGATAGTTTTTATGTTAATACAATGAAATGAAATGTTCAATTAGGTAAATTAACATACAATGACATGTTTAATAATGCCTATATAGTTAGATAACCTAATTTGGATAGGTTGACTGGTCAACTAGGATTGTAGCAGCTGTTAGCTTACCTATAGGTCATTGATTTACGTGTCGACGGACATGAGAGCCTGAGGCTCATTGTGATATTGTTGTGACTTGGAGGCTCAGGAGGATCCATTTGAGTTGGAGATGATATATTAATGTGTATAGAAGTGTTTTCAAGTAGGTAAAAATTTGGAAAAGTGTCCCGGTACAGTTGATATGCTACTAGATTTTTGATAAGATGACCCCAATCTTACCTCGATTTATGTGCCAAAAAGATTTTTGATGTGTTATTGCATTTCCAAGTCAAGAAATGTTTTCTTGTATAAAAGATTTTAATTTTAAGTGATTTTGGATAATGGACTTGATATCATTTTGCATGCATATGTCCTCCATTTAGATCCGGTGTACGGATAGGGTGGAGGGTGTGACAAACTTTCCCTTCTTTCTAAATTGCAAAACCTTCTTATAAGGTAAATCCCTAAAAAACACCTTGTCTCCCTCCTTGTATTGAGCATCTTTTATTTTCATATCAGCATTCAACTTCTTTCTGTTAGAATATGCTTTCAACCTTTCTCTGATGATCATTACTTTCTCCTCTGTATCCTTGTTTAAGTTTGCCATGAGCTTAGTCTCACTAAGCTTATTCTAGTGTAAAGGAGTTCTACACCACCGTATAATGCCTCATAAGGAGACATACCTAAGCTTACTTGATTGCTATTATTATAAGCAAACTCCACCAATGATAGATAGTGATCTTGGCTACCCTTGAACTCGATGGCATAACCCCTCAGCATATTCTCCAACACCTGATAACCATGCTTCAACATGAGCAAAACTTCATATACTACTTAACATTAAATCACTCAAGTATCTTGGTATGAACAGAGACATCCGAGTTCATGACCAAGTGTTTTACTTGCAGGTTTCATTTGGATTGTTAAAACCTATAGCAATTTTGGATTGGAAATGGGATAGAAACACTAAGGATTTTGTGATTGGGTTACTTATGAGAAAGAGCAAGTCTGATTCCATATGGGTTGTGGTAGTACATCTTACCAAGATAGCTCATTTCATACCAATAAGGATAGATTATTCTATAGAGAAGCTTTCTAAATTGTACATTAATAAGATTGTCAGACTGTATGGAGTGCCATCTTTGGTCATATCAGATTGGGATACATAATTTACATCAAGGTTTATGCAAAAGTTTCATAATGCCCTTAGTGCTTAATTAAGTTTCAACATGGCATTTTATCTACAAACTAACAGACAATTAGAAAGAGTTATTCAGGTAATCTTGTGATTCTTGAGTGATTAGATGCTTAGATATGTATGATGTTATACTTAAGATGAAGCATCATTATTAGGTTCCTAAGGACATGTTGAGGAGTTATGCCATTGAGTTCAAAGGTAGCTAGGATTGATATCTAGCATTAATAAAATTTCTATACAATAACCATTGAGCAAGTTTGGGTATGGCTCTTTATAAGGCATTACATGGAAGAAAGTGTAGAACTCCTTTGTGCTAGAGTGAGCTTAGTAAAACTAAGTTCATAGGACCAGACTAAATTAAAGTTGTTGAGGAGAAGATGAAAATCATCCGGGATATATTGAAAGTAGCTTCTAATAAATAGAAGTTTTATGCTGATCTTAAGAGAAAAGATGTGGAGTTTGAAGTGAGAGATAATGTATTTCTAAAGGTTTCACCATAGAAGAAAGTCATGCATTTTGGCAAGAAAAAAAAAGCTAAGTTCGATGTTTATTGGGCTATACAATATGACAGAATGTGTGTGGCTAGTAGCCAACAAATAAGAATTACCACCAGAACTTTAGTAAATTCATGATGTCTTCGACATCTCTATGCTCATGAGATACAAATTGGATCCAATGCATTTACTATCAATGAAAGAGGTTGAAGTGAGACAAAATCAATCATATGCAGAAGAAATTGTTAAGATTTTGCCTAAAGAGGTTAAATAATTAAGAAACTAGATAGTTTTATTGGTAAAAGTTGATTGGAAGCATCATAAGATGGAAGAAGCAACATGGGAAATAGAAGCTCAAATTAGGGAGTAGTACCCATACCCATTTAAATCAAGTAATGTTAAGGATGACATTTTTTTTAAGAGAGGAAGTAATGAAATAACCCAAAAATCTCAACTTTTATGAATAGTACTTTCCCGGGATAAATAGTATTCCTAAGACTTAGGATACACTGAAATTATTCAATGGAAGTATTAATCATGAAATAATTTTAGGCAAAGTTTGAAACCAATCGAAAATTATTTCGTTGGTTAAAATGATAAAAAAAATTTTTACAATAGTGTCTTATGAATAGTGACCAAGGTAAATCTGAACCATAAAATATTTTAAAAGTTGCTCAAAAAATTTTGAGATTCATACAACTTGTTAATCAAAAATTCTAATTAGTTTGTTGGCTCGAGAATTGGAATTTTTGGACGTCAAGAAGTATTTTATTTAAATATTGAGTATCATAAAGTGGCAATTTAATTCAATTTTCCTCTTTTTTGAGCTCTAATTTTTAAAGGACTATAGAGCCTAAATTAAGTGAATTTTGAATATTTAGCTGGCAATACATTGAGCTTAAAAGGAAGGAAAAAGGGAAGAAAGAGAGGAGAAAACAATAGACAAAAATTTATTTTCAAAAATTATAAAAAGGGTCAAACCCATTAATTTTGGTCAACATCTCTTCCCTCCTCCTCTTCTCTTGAAGCCGATGGCTTCTTTGTGTCTCATCCACCATTTTTACTTTTTTTATTTATCATTTTAAGCTTAGTTTGGTCTGGTTGAAAGTATTCTTAGTGCCTCCATGACCATTAGAGCATATTAAGAGCAAAAATTTTGAAGAAAATCAAAGGATTTGGCCAAATTTTCATCTCAAAGAATAGTACCATTTTTCAGTTTCGATAACAATTTTTGAAACTCAATATTTTCTCATGTCCTTAGGGTGCCCAAAAGTTGATATGTGTGGTAATTATTTTTTTTATGACCATAAATTTTATATGCATTTTACAAATCGAATCTATAATGGGCAATTGAGAAAATCGACAAAGCTTATGACAAAGAAAAGGCAAAGGTTTAGGTGGTCCTTGAAGTTGCATTGTGATTGATTTATTATGTGAAATTGATTTAAAACATGTAATTTTTGCTTTTGTCCTATTGTTCCATAACATGAATGTGTATGAAAATGAATAGTTAATGCCATATAATGGTCAAATGTGAGTTTAATCATGTTGATTAGTATGTAGAGTGTATATTTATGCATGTATAATAGGTGAAATGTATGTGACATGTTGGAAAAAATATAGAGGGTTGGCATTAGCATAGGGGCCAAATGGCCTTATTAGTTTCTAAGTGTGTGTATGGTTAATTATGCATGTTTATAAAGTAGATTAAGATAGATTGATAAAGAGTATAAGTTATATGTTATAGTATGATCAAAATAAGCCTCTTTAGTGTGTTAAAGGCCCTTAGATGAATGGCTATGTTGTATAAGGATTGATGTGCATATTATGTTATATTTAACACAAATTGCTTTAATTATGGTTAATGATAGGATGAATGCATAATTATTGGATAATTTGGATTGAGGAAGCATACGGACTAGGATAAAGTGTGTTTTACATTATAAATGTATAAAATATGTAAATGAACCATACACTTGATATATGACATGTTAATGTAAAAATGAGTAAATTATGGCAATTATAAGTGTAATAGCTTTTTGGTGGTTTGGGTGGCTAAATTGCTGGTTGAGGATGTTTGAATGGTTTATTTTGGTTGGGTTGTATACTTCTGCATGAGGATATAATGTTATATAGATATGATGATTTCAAATAGGTTAATGTTACAAAGTCACGCTATACTCATACATGAATGTAAATTTATGCATGTGTGAGGATGTATATTTCCTTATGAATATAGCCTTCTGAGCATTATTATATGAGGTATAATGTAAAAATATGAATTTTGGTGTATGCTTAGAGCTAGTGGTTGAATGGTCATACTAGGCAACTCAAGCTTGTGAATTCTTGAATCAAGCATAAAATGAATATGCATGGTCAATTATTCATTTTTTATTATGAGATGGAAATTTAATGTTGGTAGTGTGATTTTATGCATGTATGACTATATGAATATAAATATAGATATTTGATAGTGACTTCACATGAACATAATGTGTATAATCATAATTAAACCTAAATATGCTAAATTACCTAGTATAGTCATTTTGTTGACCTTACTATGATTAAAAAGCCATTTTAAGCTTAACATTAAATTGGTGAAACTATCAAGAAATATGTTAAAAGCTCATATGCATAACAACCTACATGGATAGGTTAACTAGTCAACTATAGGTATAGTAGTAGCTTTTAGGGCACTACAATGCTTTAATGTTTTTGGTCTATAGGTGTGCTTTTAGTTTGACCTAAATGCTAGTATAATCTTGATCTTTAAATCCACATTAGTAGATGAGCTTTGGCTTTATAAATGGTCATAATGGCCACAATGATATGTTTGTCCTTAAACTTATGTTATGCTCAGTCTTGGACTCATGTTGTGTTTGACCTTTGGGTCACATGATATGTTTGATCTTCATATCTATATTGATAGAAAGACCTTTGAGTTCATAGAGGTCGTAGTAGCCATCCACCCCTATTATCCATAGGATATGTGTTTTTTACATATGGGTGATAAATAATGATTTTTTGAATTTTTTAATAATGGATTTTTTATTTAGTCATGTAATTACTAAACTCATATGTGAAATGTATTCTTTATGATAATCTGTGATTTACATTATTTTAGAATGATAATTTGCTTATGGATGTTATGTGTAGCATTTTACAAATTACTACTTGTGCATGGTATTGTAAATAAGAAAATGATAATGTTTGAAAATGAAGTGGCTATATTGTATGAGTTAATTCAATTTCACCACTAAGCTATTTGCTTAGATCATCATTTTTACTTGCAATGCATAGGTAAGAAGAACATTTGAGCTAAAGCCTCAGCACACCAAGACTATCATGAAGAAACTTTGCTTTTGGTATAGTTTTACTGTGAATAACTGATTATGAATTGTATAGATAGTAAAAGAAGCACTCTTATGTTGTATTGCTTAAGCATGGACCTAAACTATCTATATTATAATTCTAAATATGTTTTATTGCCTTATAACCCTATTAATGTTCTTTAATATGTTTTAAGCTTATATGATATCTTTTTCTAAGGTTAAGATTATGTTTTGTGATGATATGTTATATGGAGTGATCAAGAGAATCACAGAGTTGGGAAATTGTTGACAACTATGATTAGAAGTGTTTTTCTTGATTGCAAGTTCCTATTCAAAATTTGGGATTGTGCTCAGTATATCCGTTACGCTACAAAAATTTTGGTACGATGATTCTTAAATTTGAATATATAACTCAATTTTTAAAAATTTTTTAAAAACCAAATTTTTATGTTTCAATATTGATTGATAAGATCATTTTAAATAATTTTGTTTGAGTTGAGAGTGGATAGCATGTTATGTGCGCACTTCTTAATCATGTTTATCAATCAGCCAGTGATCAAACTTGGTAAGGGCTGTCATAGATTGAGAAGGGGAAAGATAAGTCTTAATTGGTGTATTTAGAGTTCTTTAAGATTGGTTGTAATTGAATTTAATAAATCATGCATTAGTTTGAATTAAACTCTTAATTTCAAGTATATGTTCTATATGTGATGTGTGTGGACAATGTAGAATTGCCTGGAATTAGGCATGATATGGATATGTGTGATTTATATGTGTTGTTGTACATTTTTAGGATGGAAAGTTGAAATGAAAATGAATGCATGTGTGAGATATGCATTATGGCTAAAACATGAGTAAGGTAAAGGATATATCTAATTGGTATATACATGGAATGAAATGATTAGAAAGAATTAGAATTAGGAGGGTGAAAGGCCTTATGGCTGAAATGCATGTATAATGATATTAATTAAATGTAAATGTGGTGAAGTATGTAAATGGCTTAATTGAGTGAAGTAAATAATGTAAAGAATAAAAAATTGAACGTGGTTATCTTGTATATATGAATGGTGCTTATGGCCGAATGGTTTGACTTAGCTAAGTGATGTATAAAAGTGACTCAACGAATGTTAAAATGGCTTGAGATTGTTTAAGATATAAATAAAGGTAGAAATTTATATGATTCAATTTAAAGTAACCACTAACCATGCATGGCCAAATGGAATATGGTGAATACATCATGCATGAGTATGACTTGGTGTCATAGAATAAGTATATTGGTATGAAATGATTAAAAGCATAATAAATTGCATAAAGTTGAAATACTTTAGACATTAAGTGAGCATGGTCGAATGGTATGTCGAGTAAGGAATTAAGTGTTATGGGAATGTTAAAACTCTAATTTGTAACAAAGAAATGAAAGTTAATGATATATCCTGTAATGAAAATGTAAACATATGATTTTGAGTTAAGAAAGCTTGATGAGTTATGCATAAATGCCTTTATATGACAATACGTTGGATCTAATGGAAATAAAAAAGTATGAACTCTTAATATAGGAAACACAAAATGCTTAAATGATGATGAACTTTAAAAATGTAATAAAGGCTATATTAGTTAGATAGCCCACTGGATAGGTTGACTAGTTATCTAAGGTTGTAGTAGCTACTAAGACACTAGATGAAACTTATTCATGATAGGTGCAGCCATCGAGGTTCCAAATGTGAATCCCTACATAGATTATGGATGTTGACTTATATGTTGGGATGTTAGTATAAGTGTAGCCACTATTAAGGAGCACAAGGGTCATTACACATATGATACATTATGATTATGCTATGTTACAATGGGTGTAGTGCTCGAGTTCCAAAATATGGATCCCTACACACCTTTAAAGATAGGTATGGGCATCAAGGTTCTAGATGAGAACACCTAGACAATATTTATGTTATAATGGGCATCAAGCTCTATATTGTAGGCCTTCACACATATATGGATACAGTTGTCTAGTGTTAGGAAATGATCACTCAAGTATGGGCCAAATGCTTAAGTAGCTAGACTATTATGTGTTTCTTCATATTAATTTGGCTAATTCCACCAAGGTTATCTATTAGTGAATATAAGTTGATTAAATAGGATGATTCATGTAATATGAAAATGGTAATAATGAATTATAAATTTTAAATAATAAGTGTATGAATGCCTCATAAGATTTATGCTTATTAATAGGAATATGGTAATTCCTTTATGATTTAATGCATGTGGTTTACACTACATTTTCATTTAATGTATACACATGTGCATGTAATTTATATTTCATTAAACTCACCATTAAGCATGTGTTTAATGCATCGATTTTCTCTAGTGCATATGTTGTGGATAGCTCATGCTGCTCGACCTCATAAGACCATCGCAGCCGATCAACCATATAGTTTTGGGTACCTACATATGTTTTGTATATTTCAATATGATATATATATACATATATATATATATATATATATATATATATATATATATTTATAT